>JAJIBD010004539.1:0-42089 GCA_021461705.1 Cryptotis parvus | reverse complement strand
TGCATTGTCTTTGGTACTATTCTAATACTTTTTTCATGTTCTTCAAATCATTTGATATCTGTCCTCTTTCTGACTCGTTTCACTCAGCAAGGTACTTTCCACATCCATCAACGTATAAGCAAATTCCATAACTCCATTTTTCGTAATGGCTGTGTAGTATTCCACTGTGTAGATGTACCATGGTTTCTTTATCCAGTTATCTGTTCTCAATAAATTGGGTTGTTTCCATATTCTGGCTATTGGGGGTAATGCTGCAATGAACATAGGAGTGCAGATGCCTTTCTAATTTCTGTTTTTGGCCTCTAGGGCATATATCCAGGATCATTATGATGGCTCATATGGAAGCACAATTTCTAGTTTTTTGATGAATGTCCATAACATTTTCTAAAATGGCCATTCCACTGAGCATTCCCACCAGCAGTGAACAAGAATCTCTTTCTCTCTGCATCCACAACAACACTGGTAGTTCTCGTTCTTTTTGATGTGTGCCAATATCTGTGGCTTGAGATGATGTAAAATTTTTGTTTTGATTTATGTTTTTCTGATGAATAATGATACAGAATGTTTTCATTTGTCTTTTGGCCATTTGTATTTCTTCTTTAAAGAAGTTTCTGTTCTTATGTTATCTGCTTTTATGATGGAGTTGAATGGTTTTACCTTGGTGCCTTATTTGTCTTTGATAGTAACCCTTTATCAGATGGATAGTATGTAAACAATTTTTCCTGTTCCAGGGGCTGTCTTTGTTTCTAAGCCACTTTCTTTTGAGGTACAGAAACTTCTTAGTTTAAGGTAGTTCTCTATGTTCATCTATACTTCCACTTGCTTGGTCCAATGTTATGGAGATTTCTGCCTAGACTTCCTCTATAAACCTCATGGATTCAGATCTGACATAAAAATCTTTAATATTTTTAAATCATATCTCTTTAATTTTATTATTTTTTAATTTATCTTTTAAATGTATTTAAAATTTTTATTATACCACCATGAGATTATTATTATTGTTATCATTATATCACAGTTAATAAGTGTTCATATTTGGGTTTCTGTCGCACAGTGTTCCAGCACCCATCCCTCCAGTACCCATTTCCCTGGACCAATGCCCTATAATTTCCCCCTCCCCAGCCTGTGTCTATGGCAGACAATTTTCACTTCTCTCTCTGTCTCTCTGTCTCTTCCTTCTTTTACATAATATGAATTGCAATAAATACAGTTATAGATTATCAATATATCCTTTGCCTACTTTCCAGCTCAGTTCTATGCTGGTATTATAATTTACAATAATTATTAGTATACTGTCCCTTTCTCAGTATTGCCTAACCTCTGACTCCCATGCATTTGCAGTAGGTTCTACCAACTGATAAGACCTCCTATCCAAGGTTTTGTCTGGATATTGGATATCCAGACAAAACGTGTATTGCCCTTTGGATATTGGTATCATGCTATTTTTAATAGACCACAAATAAATGTTGTCAGTCTATATCTGTCCTTTTCCCTCTGGCTAATTTCACTCAGCATGATCCTCTCCATGTCCATCCATTTATAGGAAACTTTCATAACTTTATTTTTCCTAACAGCTGTGTAATATTCCATTGTGTAGATGTATCAAGGTTTCTATATCCAGTCATCGGTTCTCGGGCATTCTGGTTGTTTCGAGAATCTGACTATTGTGAATAGTGCTGCTATAAAAATGCGGATGGTTTTTTGTTGTGTGTTTTTGGCTTCCCGGGGTATATTCCAAGGAGCGGTGTGGCTGGGTCACACTGGAGCTCAATTTCTAGTCTTTGGGGGAATGTCCATATTGTTTTCCAAAAGGCTGTACCAGTCGACATTCCCACCAAAAATGGATAGAGTCCCTTTCTTTCCACATCCACACCAGCATTTGTTGTCCTTGCAATTTTGGATATGTGACACTCTGTGTTGTGAGATGATGTCTTATTGTTGTTTTGATTGCATCTCTGATGATTAATGATGATGAACTTTTTTCTTTTTTTTTCATTTTTTTTATTTTTACAATTACAAAGATATACAATTAAAAAGTTCATATTTGGGTTTTGGTCATACAGTGTAGCAGCACCCATCCCGCCACCAGTGCCCATCTCCCACCACCAACGTCCCCGGTTCCCTCCCCCCCCCCCCCCAGTCCTCCTCCATGGCAGGTTCTTTATTTCTTTCCATTTCTCTATCTTTCTCTTTTCCTTCCTCTCCAGACTATGGATTACAGAACATACATTAAAGGGTTGTCATGTGTATCCTTTTGCCTCTATTTAATGCTCAGTTCTAGGTTGGCATTAGTACCCTCACAATTGTTAGCACACTGTTCCATTTTCTGTCTTACCTAGCCTCTGACTCCCACACGTTTGTGATAATTTCCACCTTTGACAGGACCTCCTGATGTATGTTTCACTTGACCTTGGATATTGGTATCATAATATGTACCTATATATTTATGTTATGCAGATAAATGCAGTCATTCTGTAACTGTCTCTCTCCTTCTGGCTAATTTCGCTCAACATAATCTTCTCCATGTCCATCCATTTGTAGGCAAATTTTATAACTTCATTTTTCCTAACAGCTGCATAGTATTCCATTGTGTAGATGTACCAAACTGCTCCAAGAGATAAAAGAGGACACAAGGAAATGGAAACACATTCCCTGCTCATGGATGGGGAGAATCAACATTGTCAAAATGGTAATACTCCCTAGAGCTCTATACAGATTCAATGCAGTCCCTATGAGGATACCCATGGCATTCTTCAAAGAAATTGACCAAACAATCCTGAAATTTGTATGGAACGATAAACCCCCAAGGATAGCTAAAGCAATCCTCGGGAAAAAGAAGATGGGAGGCATCACCTTTCCCAACTTCAAACTGTACTACAAGGCAGTAGTAATTAAAACAGCATGGTATTGGAATAAAAACAGACCCGTGGACCTATGGAATAGAATTGAGTATCCTGACACCCAACCTCAAACACATGATCATTTAATCTTTGATAAAGGTGCAACGAGTCTAAAATGGAGTAAGGAAAGCCTCTTCAATAAGTGGTGTTGGGAAAACTGGGCAGCGACATGTAAAAAAATGAATTTGGACCTGTGTCTAACATCATGCACAAAAATCAGATCAAAGTGGATTAAAGATCTCAATATCAGACTTGAATCCATAAAGTACATTGAAGAAAATATAGGAAAAACCCTCCATGACATTGAAGCTAAAGGCATCTTCAAAGATGAAACATCCCTAACAAAGCAACTAGAAGAAAAGATAAATATATGGGACTACATGAAACTAAAAAGCTTCTGCACCTCAAAAGAAACAGTGACTAAGATACAAAAGCAGTCCACAGAATGGGAAAGAATATTCACCCAATACTCATCTGATAAGGGGTTAATATCCAGGATATATCAGGCACTGGTAGAACTTTACAAGAAGAAAACAAACAACCCCATCAAAAAATGGGGAGAAGAAATGAACAGAAACTTCAGCAAGGGAAGAAATTCGAATGGCCAAAAAACATATGAAAAAATGCTCATCATCACTAATTATCAGAGAGATGCAAATCAAAACAACAATGAGATACCACTTTACACCACAGAGACTGGCACATATTCAAAAGAACAAGAACAACAAGTGCTGGCGTGGGTGTGGGGAAAAGGGGACACTCATCCATTGTTGGTGGGAATGCCGGCTGGTACAGCCTTTCTGGAAAACAATATGGACATTCCTCCAAAGACTAGAAATTGAACTCCCATTTGACCCAGCCATACCACTCCTGGGAATCTACTCTGGGAAACCAAAAATACGCAGCGGAAACACCATCCCTACTTTTATGTTCATAGCAGCATTATTCACAATAGCCAGAATCTGGAAGCAACCCGAGTGCCCGAAAATTGATGAACTTTTTTCATATGTCTTTTGGCCACTCGAATTTCTTCCTTGTCAAATTTTCTGTTTATTTTTCTCCCCAATTTTTGATGGGGTTGAGTATTTTCTATTTGTAAAGTTCTACCAGTGCCTGATATATCCTGGATATTAACCCTTTATCAGATGGGTATTGAGTGAATATTCTTTCCCATTCTGTGGACTGTCTTTGTATCTTGGTCATTGTTTCTTTTTAGGTAATGAACCTTTTAGTTTCATGTAGTCCAATATGTTTATCTTTGTTTCTAGTTGCTTTGTTAATGGTGTTTCATCTTTTTGATGCCTTTAGCTTCAATGACGTGGAGAGTTTTTCCTATATTATCTTCGATGTGCTTTATGAAGTACCAACATCCACATACAAGGAAGTAGAAAATGAGATTCTACTTGGAACTGGAGGATTTCTGTAAAAAGACCACACCTTCAATAAGATTATAGTCGGTGATTTTAATTCCAAGATAGGACTGAGATCAGTCAATAAACTCCACTTTGGGACCCATGGCCTATACTGGAACGAACAGGTTGAGAGACTATCTGAGTTCATCATGTTGACTGAGACCATTTATTGTAACTCACAGTTCCAGAGGCTGAATCTTAATGTTGGACATTGCAATCTCCTAGTGGACAGTTCCACAATAAAATTGACCACATTATATTCAATCGACGGTTTTGCCTGACCTATGTCACTGTCATCCAAAAATTCCAAACAGGACCGGACCACAGTCTCCTTCATGCAGAATTCTACCATATGGAACCATGAGAGGAGGTTGCAAAGTTTAAGAAGAAAACTCCTAGAATGACCACCAACTGGGAACTCTTTGGCACCATTGAGGCAACATGGGAAGATGGCATCATTGACAATTTTAACAAAGAATACAACATAAATCTTCAGCACCTCCATGATTGTGCGAAGAACGCCGAGAAAGAAAGCCACAAAAGCATATCTCTCTTCAAAAACTCTCGAGCTCATTTGCAAATGTGGCAATGCGTGAGCCTCAGGCAACTGTAAGCTAGTGTCCAAGCTCACAATGCAGTGCAGGGAAGCAATAAAGGAAGACCTCAAAGAGAGAAGAGCAGCAATACTTAAAACGTTCACAACGCCTGCCTGTCCTTCGCCAACTATAAGACCAAGATGACTGCCCTCCAAGGTCCTAGAAAAGCAATGGAGAAGATGATCCATGCCATCTATTCGGATCTCTTTGGTAGCCACTTCCACCTGCCCACATACCAAATTTCGCAGGATAGATATGCCATTCCCAACGTTGTCCCTTCTGAAATTCAACATGCCATTTCGTTGGTAAAGAAATGAACAGACCCTGGCCCAGACAAAGTAAAACCCAAACACTTGAAGAATCTGCTGTCAGTACTCAGCAATACACCTGTTCGGCTCTTCACATGCTACCTGTCTGAATGCAAAATTCCCTCTCAGTTGAAATCCAGCAGGACACTTCTACTGTTCAAGAATGAAGACATCCAAGACTTTGGCAACTATCACCCAAACTGCCTGTTGTCCATCATCTACAAGCTGTCACTAGAGTTATCCTGAATAGAATTGGAGAACATTAGATGAAGGACAACCGTATGAGAAAGCTGGGTTCGAAAGGATTCAGCACAATCGACCATATCCACACAGTAACCAAGCTCACTGTGGTTGTAGGGAGTTCAAGATGCTGCTCTGTCTAACCTTCATTGATTTAAAGAAAGCCTTTGACTCTGTTGAGACTGAAGTGGTCATAGAAGCCCTAGCCAAACAGGGTGTTCAAACTCAATACATCAAGTTCCTTTGTGAGTTGTATTACAGATTCACCACCTGGATCTCACCATTCTACAAGGAAGTGATCATTGATATCAAAAGAGGGGTTCAGCAGGGTGATACCATTTCGCTGAAACTCTTCAGTGCCACTCACAAGAACATCATGTGACAATTAGAATGGGAAGAAATGAGAGTGATGATAGACGCTTTCAATTACACCACCTCCGCTTCGCTGATGACATCGTTCTAATAACACCAAGCATTCCTCAAATGGCACAAATGCTGGCTGACTTCGACCTTGAATGAAGAAAGGTAGGTCTACAGCTGAATCTCAACAAAACAATGTTCATCAAAAATGAACTAGTTCCAGATGCTCCATTCAGTCTTAATGGAACAAACATCTCTGAATACAGCAGTTATGTGTACCTAGATCGAGAACTCACCATGACGAACGACCTAACACCTGAGCTGTGCAGGTGGAAGAGAGCATAGCAGAAATAGCGAAAAGAACGAAGAACCTCCGGCTCTGGGTACATCTCTTCTACTCCACCATTCTCCCTGTATTGCATACACCTCAGATACCTGGGCCCTACAAAAGCAGAAGAACTTTATTGGGGTCTCCGTGGAAGGTTAAGGAAATCAAAAAATCCTTCAATTTCTTCCAGGTTTTTATATCACAGTATAAAGATTCTCTGATTATCTTTTTTTTTTTTTTTGCTTTTTGGGTTACACCCGGCAATGCTCAGGGGTTTCTCCTGGCTCTGCACTCAGGAATTACTCCTGGTGGTGCTTAGGGGACCATATGGGATGCAGAGGATAGAACCCGGACCTGCATGGGCCGGCCGTGCAAGGCAAACGCCCTACCCGCTGGGCTATCGCTCCGGGCCCCTCTTATTATCTTTTTAACTTGTGTAGTATCTATTGTGATTTCCTTTTCAATTTTATTTGACTAATTAAGTTTCTCTTCCTTTGTTAGTCTTGATAATGGTTTATCAATCTTTTTTTTAAATTTTTTTTATTCCACGTTGAGATATACAATAACAAAGCTATTCATGGTTGGATTTCAGTCATACAGTGTTCTAGCAGCCATCCCTTCATAGTTCTTGGTTCTACTGATATTTGAATTTATTTTTTTTTAATTTTAGATCTTTACTTTCTGCACTAAATTTTATTATTTCCTTTCCAAGTTTTCCTTTTTATCCTTCTGTTGTTCATTTTCCAGATTCTTAAATTTTGCATTCAAGTTACTTATGTGGCCCTTTCTTCTTTCTTGATGAATGATTAAATAGTCATGAATTTTTCCTCTTAACATCATTTTTGTTATACCCACAAGTTTTTTAGGTAATGTCCCCATTCACACTGTTTCCATTAAGTTTTTAATTTTTTTTAATTTTCTTTCTGATCCACTGGTTGTTCAGGTACCAGATTTTTTAATTTCCAGGTTTCTGAATTGTTTCTCCTATTCTGTTTGTAATTAACTTCTACTTTCTGTACATCATGGCCTGAGAAGATAGTTTATATGACTTCTTTTCTCTTCATTTTTTTCAAGTACATTTTGTGTCCCAGCATAGAGTCTATTGAGGAAATGTTTCAAATATTCCAGATGCATGTGCAAAGAAAGTGTATTTAACTTTTTGAGGATGAAAAGCCATACACACAAAAACACACATATATGACTTGTGTGAATGTGTATATATACACACATATATAACTATATATATATATATAACTACACAATAGGTGTACACATGTATACATATACATATATACTATATAATATATACATATAATATGCAATATACTTATATATAACTCTCTTTTTCATTTCTTCCTTATAAAAGTATTTATGTACAGAGCTTTAGTCTAGCTTATCTGTCAAGAGGGACAGAGCTGGGTTGAAGAATCCAGTTACTATTACTTTGCTATTAATGTCTTTTTTTTCAAGTATTTCAGTACTTATTTTAAATATTTTGCTATTCTTTCATTAGGTGCATAACATTCCAAAGTGTGAAGTCATTGTGTTGTATATATCCTTATTGATAGGAAATGACTTTGCTGTGTCATAACCATTTTCAGCCCAAAGCCTATGTTGTCTGATACAAGTATGGCAACTCTGGCTTTTCCAGGAGGGTTACTTGAAGAATTGTCTTCCAGTCTTTGACTTTGAGTCTGTGTTTACCCTCACTATTCAATAGTGTTTCTTGCAAGCAGGGTGTTAAGCTTAGTTTTCAAATCAAGTCTGCCACTCTGTGTTTCTTAATTGGTCATTTAGCCTATTGACATTGAGAGAGATTATTGTCATGAATCTTTGGACCATCTTTCTGTGGGAGTATAAAATGTTTGTGGGACTTATCTCCTAAAGTATCCCCTTTAGTTCTCATAAAGATCATTTTGAGTCTATGAAGTTTCTGAGTTGTTTACTTAACTGTGTATAGGCCCTTTAAATCTGAATGAGAGAGAGTCTGGCTTGGTGAGACAATAAGTTCATTGAGTTTTTTTTCACTATATCTTCCAGCTGCCTTCATGGAAGTGGGAATACCTGGCCCGAAGGGGCAAAATGGCTATCCTGAGTAACAAACAGGGTCCCTGAAGCCTCTGAATTTCCTGGGAATATATCTGGGTGGGGAGAAGTCTGAGTGGCTAGCAGCTCTCCAGCTCTTTCTCCACTTCACAAGGAGGGGGAATCCAAATTGGGAGGATTCTATTTTTCTTCACATTTGGGGGGTTATAGCCACTGATGCTCAGGAATTACTCTTTTTTTAATTTTTTATTTTTAAAATTACAAAGATATACAATTAAAAAGTTCATATTTGGGTTTTGGTCAAACAGTGTTGCAGCACCCATCCCGCCACCAGTGCCCATCTCCCACCACCAACGTCCCCGGTTCCCTCCCCCTCCCCAGCCCTGCTCCATGGCAGGTTCTTGATTTCTTTAGAAATTACTCTTGGTGGTGCTTGGAAGACTATCTGGGATGCCAGAAATTGAACCCGCGTGCACCGCATGCAAGACAAATGCCCACCCGCAGTACTGTCACTCTGGCCCCAACATTTCTTATTTTAGGGGCGTTAGGTATATTTCCAATGTTTTGTAATTGTGGGGTAATTTATGTATCCATTCTCTTGATAATGTATTTTAAAGAATTCATGCTATTTGCTTTTAAAATTGATGTCTTTTGTGTCTGTCTCCCAAGCACATATACATGAATTTTCATGGCACATGCCTTGAGTATGCAAACTACCATGCACAGAGACTTTCCATTCTCAGATGGGTCACATAATCCTTAAGTAATTTTGTTTGTTAGACACTCTTTTTTAATTTGTTCTTCCAACCTCATTATAAAAGAATGTCTCTCCAAATATTTTGTGAAGGTATAACAATCAAAATGGAGCTAAAAATTGATAAGAAAATTCATTTTTAGTATTTAGGTAATAAAATATACGAAAGATGTATAGGGCACAAAAATGTCTGGATTACTTAATATTTGATGATTAGTATTTATGAACTTAAAAAGTCTAATATTTAAAATTAAACTTGATTCTTGTTTTCCAGATTGCTGAAGAGAGTAAAAATCTTTTTGTGTGATTGAATATATGTTAGAAAATTGAGGTGTATTGATTAGTAAGTTTTTTATGTGTTTAATTATTAGAATTTTGTTAGTTATATTGTGACAAACATATTTGAATACTTATTCTCTTCATTTTATGTTTTTGAGAAACTGAAGTTACTATCTTTTACATAACTTAATTAATTATGTCTTTTATTACTAAGAGATTTTTGTCCGTGCTTTACATAAATGTTCCTATACAAAGGAAGAAAAAAAATTCCCCTATATTTCTTCCTTAAGGTTTTCTTTTGCAGTCCTTTCTGTTTTCACTGGCAATATAATTAGCTAATTGATATGTACAACTGGACGTAGTGTTTGACATTTGTGTGAATCTAGTTGTTCCAGCATTTTCACGGACTGGTTCCTCCCATCCTCATTGATCTTCACTGTTACCTGTTAAGACTTAAAAATGACTGAATTGAGGGGGGGTACTGTGGAGTCTCAGGGAGACTCAAGGAACCTCCTGTGGATTTCATAGCCTTGACATTACTTAGGGGTCAGGGGTGACTATGGCAGCAGGTGCTGGGGCCTAGCTGGGTCTCCAGCAGTACTCACTGTCCATTAGGACACCGGCCTGTGTCGCTGGCAGACAATGATTCCCTGACCCGTCTACGGAATAAAGAGCAAGGCCACCAAAGGTTCCTGAAGGATACTTTTTATTTTTTCTTAATATTTTATTATACCAACGTGAGATATACATTTACAAAGATGTTCATGTTAGGTCATACAGTATTCCAGCATCCATCCTGCCACCAGTGCCCATTTGCACCACCAATGTCCCCAATTGCCTCCCCCTCCCTTAGCCTGCCTCTATGACAGGTTCTTTATCTCTTTTCTCTCTCTATTTCTCTCTTCCTTCTTTTTACAAATTGTGGATTGCAATACATAAATTTAGAGGTCATCATGTGCATCTTTTGCCTACATTCAATGCTCAGTTCTAGACTGGTATTACCACTTTCCACAATTATTAGCACTCTGTTCCCTTCTCTGTCTTACCTAACCTCTGACTCCCATATTTTTGTAGTAGATTCCACCTTTGAAGGTTACTTTGTAATGTTTACTTTGTTTCATGTAGGTGCTCTTGGCAGGAATCTTTCCTGGACCTCAGTCTCTCTCCCCCATTTCTCCTGCAGGCTGCTCTCTCTTGGGGAGTCTGTGTCCGCTCCTCTCGTCAGGGCCTCTCATTTCCAGATGTCTCTGTTCAGGGCTTCATGCTTCAGGTCCTCTCCCAGGACCTCTCCTGTCAGGATACTTTCCCTTAGCTCTTTTCAGCTCAAGGCTTTTCTCTTCAGGGCTCTTTTCTTTAGACTTCTCAGCTACGTCCCTAACTATTTCCTAGCTACCTTGTTTCGTCTTTTGCTACAATTTCCTGTGTCTCTGCATCTCTAACTAATTCTTTGAGTTCTTCCATGTTGCCCTGCTGCCAGTACAAGCAATGTACTAATACTTAGTAGCCCTGAAGCTCTGCAGCCCTGCAGCTTTGATGCCAGCCCTTCGGGTCAGGCACTAGACCTTGTGGCTCTGGTGGCTCTGGTGCCGGCTTTGGGGCCAGGCATCAGGAGCAGCTTCTCCTCCCTGGGTCTTGCGTCTGGCTCAGGCACCAAGAGTCCCATGGCCTATGTGCTGACCAGGTACCAGAGGCTGCTGCTCTCTCAGTCCAAAAGCCCTCCCTGCCACAGCCTCCCAGGATGCTCTCCTAGGCCTTTATTTATAGTTTCTGCCAGGTTCAGAGTCCTGGCCTCAACTGTCTTAACAGACCTTGAGAGGCTGGCATTGTGCCCTTATGATCCCACACTACTGGTGCTACATGCTTTCTGGGACATTTAATATCCAAAGCTAGGAATCTAGAAATGGAATTTTCTGAACCTTTCTTCTAGCAAGCTTTAAGAGATACTTTAAACACCGTCATCAAAAGCATTTCTGAGAATTTGTTAAGTATTGGACAAAGTATTGGAAAATAAAAAACAATTCATTCTCAGCAGAGGAAAAATCAACTTACCTAGGTGGAAGTTTTGGGGAGACAAATAGACTTTGTATTTCTGTAGTCACCAGGCTCAGAGTTGTACTTTTTTTTTTTTTTGCTTTTTGGGTCACACCCGGCAATGCTCAGGGGTTACTCCTGGCTCTGCACTCAGGAACTACTCCTGGCGGTGCTCGGGGACCATATGGGATGCCGGGATCGAACCCAGGCCGGCCCAGATTTGTACTTCGAGGAAGGTGAAGTCTCAGTTGGATAGTCCTAAAGTTCACTCACTTCTGGTGGCAGCCAAATATTTCCTACTCTCTGGTGTAGCAGAGAATTAAAAATAAATAGCTCCTCAGTGTCCCAAAAACTTTACCTTTCTAGTTCATTAATAATGCATACATCTCGATTTACCTATTTAAATCTGTACTCTTGAAATGTTATATTTCCCCCACTGCTTCTTAAAGAATGGACCTTAATTCAAGATCACAGTTATATTTGTGAATAAGTCTATCTTTCTTTGGATTTACTTCTATTTGTTATTTGTGGTTCTTTCTTTTTTTTTTTTTTGCTTTTTTTTGAGGGTTGACACACCCAGCATAGCTCAGGGGTTTCTCCTGGCTCTACACTCAGGAATTACTACTGGTGGTGCTCAGGAACCATATGGGATGCAGGGATCGAACCCGGGCCAGCACAGACTGGCCCCTGCAAGGCAAACGCCCTACCCGTTGGACTATCGCTCCAGCCCCTGTTGGTTCTTTCTTGATATGGATTTAACACAAACCTTGCTATCAATATAAGAGGTCTGTTTACCCTAACTTTCAAAAATATCTTTGATAGTCCTAGCTCTTTGCTATTTTGTTTTCATTGATAGCTCTATTTTAGAAGTGAATCTTTCTGGGTGTAAGAAAGAATGATAGCACAGATTAAGATGCTTGACTTGCACATGATGGATCAAGTTTCATTCTCTGGGGATGAACACTGCTAGGAATGAGGCTTAAGTGTAGAGAAAGGAATAAGTCCTGATAACTATCAGTGTGGCCCAAGGCCCCCAAAATTTAAAAACAACTGACTTTTTCAAAGTAATAAAAGCATATAATAATTCTTGTACTTGCATCAACTCTACAGAAAAAAATTGATAAAAATTAATCACTTGATCACTTGATATCCCATTATTCCTCGATTTGCTCGAGCGGGCACCAGTAACGTTTCCACTTGTCATTGTCAGGTGCCAGTGTAGCTAGGTGGTATCTGCTTGCTCCAGGAATATGAAGAGCCTCAAACCATTCTTGCAGGGTCTTGAAGAAGTCTGACCATCTTGTAGGGGGCAGTCACATTCTATTTTGACATCCCATGAGATCCAGTCAGTAATGGTTCTAGCCCAGTGGTTGGTCATCTCCAAGTTGCATTATATGTCCAGCCCATCTGATTTTTAGCGTCTTGGAAAAAGAGAGAGCGTTACTGACTCTCCAGATTCCTTCTCTCACTTGAGTGAGGCATGATATTCCAAGCATTGCTCTTTTGATTCTTCTTTGGGAGCCCAAATAGTGTTCTCGTGCTGCTCTCGTAGGTCCCAGGTCTCTGAGGTGTATGCAATGCAGGGAGAATGGTGGAGTCGAAGAGATGTGCCTGGAGCCAGAGTTTTTTTGTGCTTTTAGCTATTTCTTCAATGCTCTTGAAGGGATCCCACACTGTTCTCTTCCTCCTTCGCAGCTCAGGTGCTAGGTCATTCATCGTGGTAGGTTCTAGACCTAGGTATACATAACTGGTGCATTCAAGATGTTTGTTGCATTGAGAGTGAATGCAACATCTGGAACTAGTTCATTTCTAATGAATATTATTTTGTTTAGATTCAGCTGTAGACCTACTTTTGCACATTCACGGTCGAAGTCAGCCAGCATTTGTGCTGCTTGGCTAATGTTTGGTGTTATTAGAACGATGTCATCAGTGAAGCAGAGGTGGTGTAGTTGCCGACCATCTATCTTCACTCCCATTCCTTCCCATTCTATTGTCACATGACATTCTTGAGGGTGGCGCTGAAGAGTTTTGGTGAAATGGTATCTCCCTGCTGACACCCTCTTTTTACATCAATGATCACTTCCTTGCAGAATGGTGAGATCTGGTGGTGAATCTTTAATACAGCTCACGAAGAAACTTGATTTATTGTGTTTAAATGTCCTGTTTGGGTATGGCTTTGATGACCGCTTCAGTCTCAACAGAGTCAAAGGCTTTCTTTAAGTCAATGAACATTAGACAGAATGACATCTTGAACTCCCTACAAACCTCAATGAGCTTGATTATTATGTGGATGTGGTCGATTGTGCTGAAACCTGGGAGTTCTCTTCTTAAACTTTGCAGCCCTTTCTCCCCATTCCTAGAGTAGAATTTTGCATGAAGGAGATGGTGGTCTGATCCTGTTTGGAATTTTGGGATGACAGCAAAATCAGTCAGGCAAAAACATCAATTATATATGATGTGGTCAATTTCATTGTGGAACTGTCCACCAGGAGATTCCAATGTCCAGTGTTTAGATTCAGTCTTCTGGAACTGTGAGTGACCATGAACGGTCTTTGTCATCATGATGAACTCAGATAGTCTCTCACCCTGTTCGTTCCATTCTAGGCCACGGGTCCTGAAGTGGAGTTCTTCAGCTGATCTTCTCGGTCCTATCTTGGTATTAAAATCACTGACTATGAAGAAGGAAAAGGACAGATATAGAATGAATGCATTCATTAACGGAATATAAATAGATGCCTGTGTTTTACTAAGTGTGGGAAATGGTAATGTCAGACTAGAACTCACCATTGAATATACACAAAGAGACTTAAATTATAAACTCTAAATATATGCAGAGCTAGCCACAATCTGTAAAAGAAGAGGGACAGAGATACAGAGACAGAGAAACAGTGAGATAAAGAGAGGAAATGGGGGTACCTGCTATTGAGGCAGCCTGGGGGTGAGCATGAGGGGGTGTGGGTACATTGGTAGTGGGAATAGGGCACATTGGTGGTGGGAAATGGGAACCGGTGGAGGGATGGGTGCTGAAACAATGTGTGACCAAAACCTGGACATGAACATCTTTGTAATTGTATATCTCACAGTGGCATAATAAAATATTTTTAAATGATAAAAAATCACCAACTATGACCTTGTAGAAGGTGTGTTATTCTTTATAGAACTCCTCCATTTCCATGTAGAATTTCTCAATTTCTTCTTTCTTGTATGTGGATGTTGGTGCATAGACAATGAAGATAGAAACTGCTGGCAGTGAGCCATATCTCTTCAAGTGTAATTATCCAATTCGATTTGTTAGACACTCAAATGAATTAATGCTCATGGCTAGGTTTGTGTTGACAATGACACCGACACCACTGACACCTCTTTCGTCGCATGTTCTGAGGAACATTTCTTCTCTGGTGTCTAAAACGGTGTGATGTGATTGACGCCTTCTCGTCTCAGTCAAACCAATGATGTCACACTTGATCTTTCCCGCTTGCACCATCAGGTCCTTGATATATATATATTTCCGATGCCAGTATACATGCATTGAAATTACAAACAGTCATTTCAGTCCTACTTAATTTTGGCAGCCTTTTGTCCCTGAGATTTTTTCAGCCTCTACTTGTTCATCCTTCTTAGCACTGCCATATTTATGGATCTTTCAGGGTCAGAGGTATGAGAGTGATTGTTTTTACTTGTTTTGGAATATCGAATATGAGACAGACAGCTTGCTAGGCTCTGCTGTGTGGGCGGGATACTCTCAGCAGCTTGCCAGGCTCTCTGAGAGGGGCGGGTGGAATACTCGTGTAATTTACAGATGATTTACGCACAATGGGGAGAGCTGATAGCCACTCTGTCCCGTGTATCTGTGTCTCTGTTTCAAGCATACCTGGGATTGAAATAGGTTTCTCTGTCAGTTGGGTCTTGACAAGCTGGCTTGAGATTGACATTCTTTCTTTGGTGGAGCTCTGATGAGCTGTGGAGCCTGGCTTATGAAAAAGGCTGTCAACATGGTGCAGGGGTTTCTCTGGATTCTTCCGAGGCTCCACTGGGCTGGCAACCCAAGCCAGAAGTCATCTTACATAAGTAATATGTACTTATATTTCAGAAAGACTATTTTCTGGCCATAGGAAGTATGGATATATGATAAATTTGGTAGGATCAGACTGAATAAATAAAAAGAACAACTAGAAAACTGTAAGCAATAAGGTAAAATAAAACGATGGTAATGAAAATAATGGAATGGGATCCATGCTGCTTAGGAGAAGATAAAACAAACATAAGAAAATGTGTTGGCCAATGCACAAATATCAGTCAAATGGATTAAAGATCTCAATATCAGACCGATACTATAAAGTATGTCAAAGAAAATGTAGGAAAAATTCTCTACAACATTGAAGCTAAAGGCATCTTCAAAGATGAAACACCACTAATAAAGTAATTGGAAGCAAAGATAAACATATGGGACTACATGAAACTAAAAAGGATTCTTCAATTCAAAAACAGTGACCAAGATACAAAGACAGTCCACAGAATGGGAAAGAATATTCACCCAATAACCATCTGATACATCTGATACATAACCATTACATCAAGATCCTTCATGAGCTGTATTACGGATTCACCACGGATCTCACCATTCTACAATGAAGTGATCATTGATGTAAAAAGAGGGGTTCTGTAGGGTGTTACCATTTCACCAAAACTCTTCAGCGCCACCCTCGAGAATATCATGCGACAATTAGAATGGGAAGGAATAGGAGTGAAGATAGAAGGTCGGCAACTACACCACCTCCGCTTTGCTGATGGCATTGTTTTAATGACACCAAACATTAGCCAAGCGGCACAAATGCTGGATGACTTCGACCATGAATGTGCAAAAGTAGGTCTACAGCTGAATCTCAGCAAACTAAGTTCATGAAAAATGAACTAATTCCAGAGGCCCCATTCACTCTCAATGGAACAAACATCTCTGAATGAGGCAGTTATGTGTACCTAGGTCGAGAAGTCAACATGATGAATGACCTAAAACTTGAGCTGCGCAGGAGGAAGAGAGTGGCAAGGAATGCCTTCAAAAGCATCGAAGAAATAGCTAAAGAGACAAAGAACTTCCAGCTCCGGGCACATCTCTTTGACTCCACCATTCTCCCTGCATTAACATATGCCTCACAGACCTGGGTCCTGAGAAAGCAGGATGAGAAAGCCATTTGGGTCTCCCAAAGAGAAATTGAAAGATCTATGCTTGGAATATCACACCTCGCTCAACTGAGAGACGGAATCTGGAGTTCCGACCTCCGTCGATGTTCAGGAGTCAGGGACACTGTCTCGTTTACCAAGGCATTGAAAATCAGATAGGCTGGACATGTAATGCAATTTTGAGATGACCACTGGACTAGATACGTTACTGACTGGATCTCATGGGACATCAAAAGATCATCTTGTAGAAGCCAACCTACAAGATGGTCAGGCTTCTTTGTCAAGACCCTGAATGAATGGTTTGAGGCTCTTCGTATTCCTGAAGCAAGCTGATGCCATTGGGCTACACTGGCATGTGATAGGATCAAATGGAATTGTTACTGGTGCCCGCCTCCAGGAAATCGATGAACAACGGGATGTCTAGTGATCTAATGATCTAGTGAACCATTGGATAAGGGGTTAATATCCAGGATATATCACACACTGGTAGAACTTTACAAGAAGAAAACAGCCAACCCCATCAAAAAATGGGGAGAAGAAATGTACAGAAACTTCGACAAGGAAGAAATTTGAATGCCAAAAGACATAGGAAAAAAAGGCTCATCATCACTAATCATCAGGAATATGCATATCAAAACAACAATGAGATATCATCTCAGACCACAGAGACTGGCACATATCTGAAAGAGCAAGGACAACAAATGCTGCTATGGATGCGGGAAGAAAGGGACTCTTATCAATTGTTATTGGGAACGTTGAATGGGATAGCCTTTTTGGAAAACAATATGAACATTCCTCCAAAGACTAGAATCTGAGCTCACGTTTAACCCAGCCATACCACTCCTTGGAATGTACCTCTGAAGCTAAAAACAAACAGCGGAAACACCATCTGCACTTTTATTTTCATAGTAGCACTGTTCACAATAGCCAGAATCTGCAAACAACCAGAGTGCCCGAGAACTGATGACTGGATTAAGAAACCTTGGTACATCAACACAATGGAATACTATGCAGCTGTTAGGAATAATTCAATTATGAAATTTGTCTATAAATGAAGGACATTGATAGGATCATTTTGAGGGAAATTAGCCAGAAGGAAAAAAAACAGATATAGAATCACTGCATTTATTTGCATGATATATATATATATATATATATATATATATATATATATATATATATATATATAGTATGACAACAATATCCAAGGTCTGGCAAAATATGGACCACAAATCTGTGGAAGTCAGGGTTAGGTAAGACAGCGAAAGGAACAGTGTTCTTCTAATCTTTGAAAGTGATAATACCAACCTAGAACTGAGCATTGAATATAGATAAAGGGATATACATGATAACCTCTAAATATACTTATTGCAATCAACGATGTGTAAGCAAAGGAAGGGAGTGAGAGGAAAGAGATAAAGAACCTGCCATAAAGGTAAGCTATGGGAGGGGAGAGGGAATTGGGGACATAGTGGTGGGAAATGAGCACGCATATAGGGATGTGTGCTGGAATTCTGTATGACCAAAAACCCAAACATGAACATCTTTGTCATTGTGTATCTCACTATAATATAATAAATTTTTTAAGAAAAGAAGAAAATGTGTTGGCAAGGATTGAAAATTCAGTGACTGCTCATTTCTTTTTTGGGATTCTGAGAGCTGTCCTTTAACATAAAAGAAACAGTGAGCTTAGGAAAAAGGACATGTTGACTTCTGGTAACTAAGAGAAATTCTTGTAATTGTGAGTCTGAAAAACCCAGAGAGGAAATATTGCCCTATGTAAAATGATGTCAATCATATTCAAATGTTTAGGAAATCCATGTGGGATAGCAGAGGGGAAACCTTTGAGAACACTGTCATTTTATGGGGCTCACAAGGAGACAATGATAGAGAGAAAGGAATGCACAGACATAGTTGAAAAATCCAGTGGAGAAGTATGAACCCAATGTTAAGAGGACCAGGGTTTTTAGCTCACTGGAACAGTGCTCAGCTTTCATGTGTGAAATCACGACTTTGAGCCTCAGGCGGCCCACATGATCAGGTATAATGTGCTGCTCTACCATAAGGATTTCTGGTGCCAGAACAAGAAAAATCCTAGGTCATCATAGATAATGTGTGGTTTACAATGCACCCAATATTACAACCACAAACAACAAAGGGAAAGCAAGGAGGAATGAGCTAGAAGAGAGTTCTAAGAAAGAGGAAATGTTAGCTTGTAAGTAAAGGAAAAAATATCCACAGAACATGAAGTTAATTGGTGGGGATATTATTATTGCTCTTTGGAAGAGAGAACTCATTGCTGTTTGTTGCCAAATGAGCAATCAGTGAGCAGTGAAGAAGGGGAAATGGCAAATTTAAAGACTCCTCAATAAATTTGGGTACAAATAAAAACAGATGCAATTGTAACAAGGCATACATAGATGTGAGATCAGAAGATTTTGTTTTGAGCAGAGCAAACTCAGAGCTTGATAACTGAGCTCAGGGATACTCCTGAAGGGTTTCGGGGGCAATAAAGGGTGCAAGAAATCAAACCTAGATTGACCATACACGAGGCAAGCACCCAACCAGCTGTTCTTTCTCTCTGGCATCAGAATATGTATTTTACAAAAGATTTTTATATATTGGAGGGAAAATTATCATATAGATTAATTAAAGTGGCTTCCTACGTTCATCTAACATAATACATTATATAAATACAAGGGAAAATAAAATTATATAAATAAAAAATTGTTTCTTCCAAAAGAGGAATTCCAAGCTATGCTTAGAATATCATGCCTCACTCAAGTAAGAGAAGAAATCTGGAGTTCCAACCTCCATCGACAATCGAGAGTCAGGGACGCTGTCTCGTTTGCCAAAGCATTGAAAATCAGATGGGCTGGACATGTAATGCAATTTGGAGACGACCTCTGGACTAGAGCCATTACCAACCGGATCCCATGGGTTGTCAAAAGAGCACGTGGCTGCCCACTTACAAGATGGTCATACTTCTTCGTCAAGATCATGCATGAGAAGTTTGAGACTCTTCATATTCCTGGAGCAAGCAGATGCCATTGAGCTACACTGGCATGTGATAGGGTCAAATGGAAACATTACTGGCGCCTGCTTGAACAAATTGATGAATAATCGAATAACAGGATATCAAGTGATCAAGTGATCAAATAAAAATTGACACTATCCAACACCCAAACATGATAAAACTTTTTGGTGTTGAGGGAATTTTTCTCAGCAGTTAAAGTCTTTTCCAACAAATAAAACACATCATTGTCAATAGTGAAATACTGAGTCTTCCCTCTTATTCAAATCTAAGAAAAGACAGCCCACACTCACCACTAATATTCAACATGGTACTGGAAGTCCTCATCTTAGCAATTAGGCAAGAATGGGAAATTAAGTGCATACAAATTGGAAAAGAATAAATCAAACTCACACTTTTACAAATAGCATATTACTCTTCTGGGAAATCCCTAAAGAATATACCAAAAAAGTTCATATAAACAGTATACTTGAACTGTAAAGTGTCAGGCTACACAATCAATGCAAAACATCCCTGGTTTTTCTATATTCAAATAATACAATAGAGGAGAAAATTTAAATTAATTCCACTCATAATTGTTCCTCAGAATATTAAGTGCTTAGTAATTGATTTAACAAAATTGATAAAAGACATATACAAAGAAAACTTCAAAATACTATGAAAAGAAGTAAAAGACGATGTGAAGAAATGTAACCAATACCCCTTTATATGGATTGGAAGGATAAATGTTTTCAAAATGACCATCCTGTTCAAATCACTATACAGATTGAATGAAGTCCCTATAAAATGCCATGACATTTTAAAAGACATATACAAAATATTGTTGAATTTTGTATGGAAAAATAACCCCCAGAATCGTTAATGCAGTTCTGGAGGAAAGGAAGATGAGAAACTTCTCCCTCCTCGCCTTCAACTTGCACTATAAAACTATATAATCAAAATAGTGTGTTTCTAGAATAAAGACAGACTCTCAGACAAATGGAATTGACTTGACAGTGGGGAGACAGGTTCTTAGGGTATATGAATAGTCAATTTGAGACCAAAAAAAGCAACAGGAATAAAAATAGAACAAGAAGAGACTTTTCAACATGTGGTGCTGTGAACACTGATTGATCACATGAAATATTAATTCAGTCCCTTTCTAACACCAAGCATAAAATTCAAATAAAAATGGATTAAGGACTTTGATATCAGACTTGAAACCATAAAAGTTATATTGAGGAAAACATAGGTGCAACACTTTGTGATATTGAATCTAAAGAATCTGCAATGATTCTATGCCATTGGCCAAGCAAAATAAAAAAAAGACTAACAAATGGAACTGCACCAAACTGAGAAGCTTCTACCCTCAAATAAAAATAAGGACATCCAACAGACTGGGAAAAAATATTTGTCCAAACACTCAAGGTACACAGACCACTGGTAGAATTTTATAAGAAAAAATTAATCCCATTGAAAATGGGGAAAGAGATACTTCTTCAAGGAATACATAGATGGTCAAAGTATATATAAAAATGCTCTGCATCATTTATCATCATTAAGCGAAGAAACTATGAATCATCATCTCACACAAACGAGACTAGCACATATCACAAAGAACAAAAGCAAAGAGAGAAAGCAGTGATGTGCAGGGAAAGGGACACTGGTGGTAATATTGACTGGTTCATCACTGGACACTTCTCAAAAAAACTAAGAATTAATCTTCCATATAATCCAGCAATTGCACTTCTTGCAATATACCTCAAGGACCTAAAGTTCTATTCTGAAAAGATACCTGCACTCCTATGTTTGTTGAAGCACTGCTTACAATAGCTAAAATCTAGAAACAACCCAAGCACCCAAGAACAGATGAGTTGCTAAAGAACCACAGTACATATACACAACCATATACTACTGGCTTTAAGAACAAAGATAATTTGTAACTATGTAGATAGATTTGGAAAGTATTATGCTGAGTGAAGTAAGTCATAAGAAGAGGAACAAATAAAAATGGAGCTCATATCCAAAGTATATACATAATAATGAGCCAAAAATGCCCCAAAGTGACAGATATTGGGAATTTGTTTTTAGTATAAGACATAAATGTAGGGTGAATGGTGGGATAAATATACAAAGGAGGGGATAGTGGGGCAATGGAGAAACTGACACTCTGGTGGAGAGATGGTGTTTTATCAAAACCTCTCATTAACTTTATTGTAAATAAGAATATTGCCTGAAATTAAAAAAAAAGGAATAACTCCGATGTGGTTTTGTACCACAGTTCATTATTAACTTCTCTGTAGTGGTCACCTGAGTTGTTTCTATATCCTATATATTGTACTAAGTGCTACAGTGAACAAAGATGTGCATATATACCTTTTCTGATGAGTTTTGTGTGTGTTGGGGTAGATACCTAGAAGTGGGATTACTGGGTCATATAGACATTCTATTCTTAGATTTTTGAGTAATCTCCATATTGTTTTCTTTGGGTCTAATTCACATAATATTCTCCCACCAGAGGAAGAATGCTTATTTTTCACAAAATCCTTCTAACACAGATTGTCAACGCAATAAAACAGATTGTTTCTAGTCCTTTTCATGTATGCCATTCTCACTGGTATGAGGTGATAACTCATTGTCAAAATATCGTGCAGTCACAAGTAATAATAAAATCATGCAGCTCACTACATTTCAGATAGAGACAGAGGTCCTCTCACTAAGTCAAATAGGTCAGGGGATGAGGATAAACACTGCATATTCTCATTAATCTTTAACATATACGTGTCTAATGGATGTAATGTATCAGTAGTGGAAAACACACTACTCTATGTTATAGAAATGAAAATGCCAGGGAAGAGAAGATATCGAAGGGAGAAACAAGAGGAGCTTTTGGGTCAGGGTAAGGATGAGGGGCCATGAGTTTTCCTTTTGTGTAGTCAGACTCCTTTATATCTCCAAACCACTAGACCAACATTACTGTAAGCATGCAAATAGTGCTACAATACAAAGTACAAAATATAACTGAAAAATATTTGTCAAGGAGTCAGGCTGGGGCTGGAAGAGAACCTAGGGCCATTAATAGAAATATGTGGTCCCTGGTGGTGGGATTAGCATTAGGAACTTTGTATTCCTGAAAACATTGTCAACAGTTTGCAAATCATGGGGTATGAATTTAAAAATATTTAAGCAATAACAGAGAATCTTAGGGAGTCCAGATAGATTGAAAGGTTTGCCCAAGTGGGAGAGTTATTCTTATTTCCCCTGCATACAGTTACTTAAGGTAAGCTACTTTTAGTTTAAATTAAGTTCAGTATTGCATGACTGAAACTCAATCATGAATAGCTTTGTAACTGTACCTTATGGTGGTATCACTTGATCACTTGACATCCAGTTATTCATCAATTTGCTAGAGCAGGTGCCAGTAACATTTCCATTTGACCCTATCACGTACCAGTGTAGACCAATAGCATATGCTTGCTTCAGGAATATGAAGCGCCTCAAATCGTTCGTTTAGGATCTTGACGAAGAAACCTGACCATCTTGTAGGTGGGAGGCCACGTGATCTTAGACAGCCTGTGGGATCCAGTAAGTAACAGCTTGAATCCAGCTGTCGTCTCCAAATAGCATTACATGTCCAGTCCATCTGATTTTCTACAACTTGGCAGATGAGACAGCATCCCTGATTCTGGAACAGAGATGGAGGTCGGAACTCCAGATTCCTTCTTTCACTTGAGTGAGGCGTGATATTCCAAGCATAGCTCTTTCGATTCCTCTTTGGGAGACCCGAATAGCATTCTCATATTGCTTTGGTAGGACCCAGGTCTCTGAGGCGTATGTTAGTGCAGGGAGAACAGTGGAGTCGAAGAGATGTGCCCAGAGCTGGAGGTTCTTTGTCTTCTTAGCTATTTCTGAGATGCTTTTGAAGGCATTCCATGCCATGCTCTTCCTCCTGCACAGCTCAGGTTTTAGGTCGTTCATCATGTTGACTTCTCGACCTAGGTACACATAACTGCTGCATTCAGAGATGTTTGTTCCATTGAGAGTGAATGGGGCCTCTGGAACTAGTTCGTTTTTCATAAACATAGTTTTGTTGAGATTCAGCTGTAGACCTATCTTTCCACATTATCAGTCAAAGTCAGCCAGCATTTGTGCCACTTGGCTAATGCTTGGTGTTATTAGAACTATGTCATTAGCGAGCAGAGTTAGTGTAGTTGCCGACTGTGTATCTTCACTCTCATTCCTTCACATACTAACTGCCGCATGATGTTCTCAAGGGTGGCTCTGAAGAGTTTTGGTGAAATAGTATCACCCTGCTGAACCCCTCTTTTGCAACTAGTGCTACAATACAAAGTACAAAATATAACTGAAAAAATATATGTCAAGGAGTCAGGTTGGGGCTGGAAGAGAACCTAGGGTCATTATTAGAAATATCTGGTCCCTGGAGGTGGGATAAGCATTAGGAACATTGTATTCCTGAAAGCATTGTCAACAATATGTAAATCATGGGGTATAAACTTAAAAATATTTAAGCAATAACAGAGAAACTTGGAGAAGCACACCTGGTTTGTTCAAGGGTTTTGCCTCACTCCATGCTCAGGAGTTTCTCTCACTGATGATTAGCAGACAACCTGTGCTGAGATCACCCTGCCGAACCCCTCTTTTGACATCGATGATCACTTTTTTGTAGAATGGTGAGATCCTGGTGGTGAATCCGTAATACAGCTCATGAAGAATCTTGATGTATTGGGTTTGTATACCCTGTTTGGCTAGGGCTTCGATGAACAATACAGTCTCCACAGAATCAAAGGCTTTCCTTAAATCAATGAACGTGAGACTGTGGCATTTTGAACTCCCTACAAACGCTCAATGAGTTTGGTTACCATTAGGACATGGTGGATTGTTCTGAATCCTTTACGGAAGCCAGCTTGCTTGCATGGTTGTCCTTCATCTAGTGTTCTGCCAATCCTGTTGAAGATGACTCGTGTAAACAGCTTGTAGATGACAGACAACAGGCATAAGGGGTGATAGTTGCCAATGTTGTGGATGTCTCCCTTCTTGAACAGTAGAACTGTCCTGCTGGTTTTCCTTTGGGAGGGCACCTTGCATTCAGACAGGTAGTGTGTGAAGAGCCAAATCAGTGTATTGTATGATGAGTACTGAAGGCAGATTGTTCAGGTGTTCGGGTCTGACTTTTGTCTGGGCCTGGTGCTGTTCCCTTCTTTACCAGAGAAATGGCATGTCGGATTTCAGAGGGAGAACATAAGTAATGACATATCCATCCTGTGGAATTTGGTATGTGAGCAGGTGGACGTGGCTATCAAAGGGATCTGAGTAGAAGTCATGAATATTCGTCTCCATTGCCCTTTTGGAAGATGTGATAGATCCATCAGGAAGTTGGAGGCAGCCATCTTGGTCTTATAGTTGGAGAAGGACAGGCGGGCATTACGAATGCTTTTCCCAGCTTCTGTTGTATCTTCCAGTATTTCTGATCTTCTCTATTTGAGGTCTTCCATTATCACTTCTCTGCACTTCTTTGCAAGCTTGGAAGTTAGCATTTGGTCTCCTGACACTCACGCCTTGCCACATTGGCAAATGAGCTCGAAAGTTTTAGAAGACAGCCGTCCTTTTTGTGGTTTTTTTTTTTCTGTCTGGCATTATTTGCACAATCTTGAAGGTGCTGAACCAGTCAGTTGTATTCTTCATCGATGCCATCAATGATGGTATTTTCCCATTTTGCCGCAATGGTGCCAAAGAGTTCCCAGTTGGTGGGCTTTCTGGGCATACTCTTTTTTAAATTTTACAGACTTTTCTCCCCCATTGTGTGAAGTAGCATTTTGCATGAAGGAGATAGTGGTTCGATCCTGTTTGGAATTTTGGGACGACAGCAACATCGGTCAGGCAAAACCATCGATTGAAGATGATGTGGTCAATTTCATTGTGGAACTGTCCACCAGGGTATTCCCATGTCCAACGTTTTGATTCAGCCTTCTGGAACTGTGAGTTTTCATGAATAGTCTTGTTGGACATGATGAACTCAGATAGTCTCTCACCCTGTTCATTCCATTCTATTTCATGTGTCCCGATGTGGAGTTCTTCGGCCAATCTTCTTGGTCCTATCTTGGCATTAAAATCACTGACTATGATCTTGTAGAAGGTGTGATCATTTTTATAGAACTCCTCCAGTTCCATGTTGAATTTCTCAATTTCTTCTTCCTTGTATGTGGATGTTGGTGTGTAGACAACGAAGATAGAAACTGCTGGCAGTGGGCCACATCTCTTCAAGTGTAGTTGTCCTATCCGGTTTGTTGGTGGTAAAATAAAATAAATAAATAAGTAAATAAATAAATAAATAAGTTCAGTATACATAACTATCTATAGTAGAAGGAAATTGGATACCTGTCATATTATTTCACTTGAAGGCTCTAGGAAGCACACCTGGTTTGCTTAAGGGGTTTGCCTCATTCCACGCTCAGGGGTTTCTCTCAGTGATGATCATCAAACCATCTGTGCTGAGATCAAATTCAGTCCCCGCCACATCCAGAATTTTGTGCTATCTATCTCTTATTCCCACTTTAATTGTGCATTGGTGAGGCTTAGTGACAGATAAAATAGCTATAATTGTACCTGTAAGAAAAACGTGAGAGAATGAATAGTAAAATGTTGTGAGCTAAAAATAGACAAAAGAATGCCTGTGTTGGGGCCGGGCGATAGCCCAGTGGGTAGGGCGTTTGCCTTGCATGCGGCCGGCCTGTGCTGGCCTGGGTTCGATCCCCGGCGTCCCATATGGTCCCCCGAGCACCGCCAGGAGTAATTCCTGAGTGCAGAGCCAGGAGTAGCCCCTGAGCATTGCCGGGTGTGACCCAAAAAAAAAAAAAAAAAAAAAAGAATGCCTGTGTTAATAAGACTATTTACGTTGGCTCTTTAAAAAACCACCAAGAACTGTTAAAATGGTTAGTGAAAGACCAGAGGTCATAGTACAGTGGCGGGGGCATTTGCCTTACTCACAGCTGATACCTTGGACACCCAGCACGCTATATGATAATGAGCACCTCCAGAAGTGATCCCTGAGTGCAAAGCCAAGATAAGTCCTGAGCATTGTAAGTGCTGCCCCCAAATTAAATCTTTGTGATCTAACACTGTTAATAACAACAGCTGAAAACCTTGTGTGGAAACTATCATCCAAACTATCCTTCTTTGAGAACAGAGATTAACCACCCCAGCCAACAGAGCAAATATCCTGTTTTTTGAGAAACTTAATAAAATTGGAGGACTTACTGATTTTGCTCCTCCTTTAGGCAGAAATGTGCCAAGGATACACACAGAGAAAATAAATAATTTTGAGCTTTTAAAGAAAGCTAAAGAAATGTGGAGGTACCAAATCTCGACATAAATTCACAGATCAGGCTGGTTCAACATATAGCTAATGTTATAAAGATTCATTGCTATGTAGTTGTGTTAACAAAAATACAATACTTATCACATGATCTGGAGACTTTTCCTCTAAAATGTACCCAGGAGAATGGAGAGAGACAAGCAAGTCATTACTTGAAATACTGAAAAACCATCTGTGAAGATCCAACAGATGCCCTAAGAGAAGCAATTCCAGAAGGTTCCAGGGGAATGGTTTGATACTTCGCTAATTTCTGAGGCTCCAACAGCACAACTATTACTGAAAAATTTGAGGAATGGGGCAGAAAATTCTCTAGGCACTGGGGAAGCATCAGATCTTACTCTGTTAACCTTGAATGTGACGCCAATTAGTATACAATGTGAATCATACCAATGTGGTCAAGAGTCATCCACACTGTGAAAAGTGGATTTCCAGCAAAAGTGGTTAGAAGTAAAGCCTCTCTAGTCATCATTCTAAGGACACTAATGAACCATTGTCTGTATTAGATATTAAGGAATAATTCCTCTTGAGCTGCTAATAAAGGAAAAAATATAACTTAGAAGAGAAAAATAAATGAAAAGAAACTCCTTTCAGGGTCCCTGTTTAAACTGTACTCTATTTTTCTGTGTGCTGTGACACAACTTTTTTTTTTGCTTACTTTTGTGTCACAGCACACAGTTCTTAGGGATTATTCCAGGCTCTGTACTTCTGTCTTCAAGGACTACTCCTAGCAGGGTTTAAGACCCCATATGAATTGCTGGGGAATAAACCCCCTGTCTGCTGTATGGGATGCACTTGCCTGTCTGACTGTACTATCTCTTATTGCCCCTCTACTTCCTTCTTATAGTCAAGTTTAGTCTTTCCTACTGTGTCCCTCTTCAGAAGAGAGCTATATTGGAGTGACATTTTCAGATCTTCTTGCTATATTTTTCTCTTCCCTGAAGGAGTGACTTATCTATATAGACATTTTATGCTGAGCAAGCAAGGATTAGAAGGGAGTGTCTGTAACATAAGTACAGGTAATGGGAAAAAACCTATAATGAATGGCATGAGTATCTATATTGACATTGAAAACTTTCTTCATGTCTTAAATCAAAGGGGTGAGAGACTACTCATTGTCACACTTACAGGAAACACCAAAAAATGCAAAAAAAATAATTTCATATGTGTAGTGATGCAATACATTATGTAAAATATATACTAAAATTAATAAATAAGATATGTATGTATTTATACACATATATCTGGCAAGTGTACTAAGACTTCTCTGGTATCTTCCTCTTGAATTTTTTGGGCTTGTGTAACAGTGCCTCAAACGGAGAGGCTTACTCTCAGCTCTGCATTCAGAGATCACTCCTGGCAATGCTCAGGGTACCACATGTAGTGCTAAGGGCTAGAACCAGCATCTGCTACAAGCAAGACAGGAGTATTTAGATCTATAATCATGTTAGCTCATGTTGTCTCTATGCTGAGGTCAGAACTCCACTCATCACGATTCTGCCTCCTGACCTAGTCACCCCCAGTCTGTCTCCTGACCCTGTCACCTCCCACTTTACCTTCCAAGCTCCTTTCCTCCTAATGACATTATTGAGCATCGGTTTCAACACAAGAATTTGAAGGGGGAATACAGATACTTAGTTTATTTAAGAAAGAAAATGAACCATCTAACAAACTACTTATTTATTTGTATTTCTTTTTTTCCCCCATCAGTCTCTCACCCAAACAGCTATTACAGAAAGCCCCGCTCAGTGCTTTGCTGGAACCCAGCTGCCACAACATTTCCTGAGGCTGTACTTGAGTTTTTACAGATTATTTAATGTGTGCATTGAGAACTTGCAAAATTTGGCCAGAGTGATATCACAGCGGGTAGGGAGTTTGCCTTGCACATGGCCTACCTGGGTTCGACCCTAAGCATCCCGTATGGCCCCCCACCACCAGGAGTAATTCCTGAGCAAAGAGCTTGGAGTACTCCTAAGCATTGCCAGGTGTGACCCAAAAAAGAAAAAAATGCAAAATTTAGTTTCCAGCATGTTGCTTCATTCATCACCCTCGTCTACCATCTCAGCTCTATCTCCTAGGAGATAAATTAACAGAAACACTGATCTTCATGACTAAAAACTCTGGGAAACCCTCTGGAAGAGGGTGGATCTACTCTGCCCAGCAGAAGAGTCTACAGCACGCCCACACCCTACTGCTTATAGTAATGCTTGGGCTCAGCTCCATCGCTTCATAAATATTCTCTTCAGAGACACCAAACTGCAAATAATTGCAGGTACCCAGTGACCAGGCGAGGGTACCAAGAGTGCTCTCTTGATATCTCAGGGTAGGCATGTCACCCTGCCAAAAATCATACACTGAAATATATTCTAAATAAATAGCACACATATGGGTGAAAGATAAAACAATCTTAGAAGACAATATGGGAAACATGCTAATAACCTTTAGGGAGGCAAAGATTTCTTTAAAGGACAAAAAGTAACTTACTGGACTAATAATAAGTTACCAGTACCACTAATAAAAGACGTTGAAAAATTGCACTGAATTAAAAAATGTGTAGGAGTAACTGCTAAAACTGGAACATACATATTTTATGAGCCAGAAATGCGACTCCTAGAAATATACCCAACAGAAATGTTCACATATGTGCACAAAAGACTTGCACAAAATGTTCTTGAAGCATTATTTGCAACAGTTCCAAACTGAAAATAACCCAAAGTTTCATTGGCAATATAATCAAATAATACATGAGGAATATAATAGTCCCCTGCTTCCATGAAGATTTATCCCACTGTATATCTAAAACTGGAACTAGAACCAAACCATTAATGTGTTTTCCTATATCACCTACCTATGCCATTTTAATATATAAGGTAGGTACAATGAAAAAATTAATAATGACTCTATTATAATAAAATGATTGTAATCATATTTTATAATAAAAACCATGTGAATATGTTCTGTCTCAAAATATTCCACTGAAGATAATATTTTCAGATTATAATTGGCTACAATTGTATAAACAGCAACATAAAGAAAAACCTAGGGTTAGAGGTGATCACTATATTCAGAGACTGGAATAATAATATAGCAGGTAGGACATTTACCTTGCATGTGGCTGACCCAGGTTTGACTTCTTGTTCCTCATATGGCGCCCTGAGCTAGCCAGAAGTAAATCCTGAGCACCAACTTACAAGTAAGTCTTGAGCACTGCCATGTGTTGACCCTGAAACAGAAAACAAACAAAACAGGGTCAGAGCAATAGTACAATGGGTAAAGCATTTGCCTTACACATGGCTGACAAGGCATTGATCTCTAGAATCCCATGTGGTCCCTAGAGCACCGCCAGGAGTAATTCCTGAGATCAGAGCCAGGAGTGACCCCAAAGCAATGCTGGGTAAGGTCCAAAAAAACAAACACAAAGGGAAATATTATTATATTCCTACAATGATATGAACCAATGAAAATCATAAAATTCTTGTTATGTGCCATAACTTGGCTGAATATAAAATATATAAAAGGATGCCAGGCAATGGTAATGTCAGACTAGAACTCACCATTGAATATTTATCAAAGACTTACACGATAAACCCTAAATGTCTGCAGGGCTAGCCGCAATGTGTAAAAGAAGGGGGATAGAGATGCAGAGACAGAGAGAGAGAGAGAGAGAGAGAGAGAGAGAGAGAAGAGAGGGATAAGGGGTACCTGCTACTGAGGCAGCCTGGGGAAGGCGGGGAGGGGGTGTGGGTATACTGGTGGTGGTGATGGGGCACTGGTGGAGGGATGGGTGCTGGAATACTGTATTACTAAGAACCAATTATGAACACCTTTGTAACTGTATGTTTCACTGTGGTATAATAAAAATTTCTTAAAAAAAAGAAAAAAAAAGAAAAGGAAGCCAGCCATACAAAAAATACATTTTCAAAGATTACAACTTTATAAAAATCAAAGTATGTTAATTTGTTTGGGTCAAAAATAGATCAGTGACTAATTGATAGCAGGTGTAATTACTGTGAGTTGACGTGAGGGAGACATGGAGGAGTATGTAGTGTTCTAATTTTTTGATTTTAGATAGGGTCCATTTTGTAAACATTAATCAAGCTTTACACTTAAAATTTATACTTAATTATACAAGGTTTACACATCAGTAAAAATAATATGCTAAATTAAATTTTAAATGTGAGTTAGATTTCATGTCTTCTCTCTAAGATTTTAGTACCTTGTCATATTCAAACAAGATGAATGTATAGATTTTTTTTTGTTCTTATACACTATATGAAGAATTAAAAAATATCTAAACAATTAGCTGTTGAGTGGTTCAAGGTATAATGGAGACAGAAAATACATCTTTGTTCAAGCTAAGATTGAACAAAAAACTGTACAAAAATTGTACATAAAATCTTTGTACCAGTTTTGGGACTCAAGCTTTGTTAACCTCAGTTTCTTCCTTCATGAAACAATGGAAGGGTACTCTAGTTAGGTATGCACCTTTGATCAACCTGGGATATATTTTTCTTGGCCTAAATTATTTTTCTTTTGTGAATAATTTTCCTATTCTCATATCTCCTTTAGTTAACAGGTCTTAATAATATTACCTGCTTCTCTACATATGCTTTGCACACACTTAGTTTGCTGTGTTAAAGCTTCTCAGCTTTCAGCAGAGAACACCTAGAAGTTTCTAGAGGACAGGAGTATGCTTGTTCATGCTTTCTGTCTCTGGAACCTATCCCAATATCTGAAATAGCATAATCAATAAGTATTAGAAGTAAGCAAGAGAAGAGTTACTTAATTCTTCTCTATACAAGTCAATGGCATAATCTTTCAAGTCATCATGCATGAAAGGGAAATGCGGCATATGTTTAGTGTTTGAAAGCACAGAAATAAGTCACAGAACTGTTTTCAGTGTATTTTATCCACTCAAGAATATATAATATCCACCAGAATGTAGGAGACACTCCAATTTTTGAAAAGCCATGCTAATGGGTATAAATTTTTCCCCTTAGAACCTTTTCTGAAACAGGTAAACTTTGAAAGGACTAACAACATATTGAACAAAATAGGAATTCAGTCAGAAGTAACAAAGAGACACTTGTCATAGAGACAGAAATATAGTAATCTGTTACGATAAGCAGCCTTAGTACTGCAAAGCAGAGGATGGTTAAGTATCGAGGAAGGCTACTGGCATGTCTACTGCTATAAAGAAGGCAACTAGTATATCTGTTGAGCACACATTTAAGAATAGAAAAATTATGTATTTCATTTGTATAGAAATGTATAATCAATCGACCCCCTATTTGTTTGACTCATACCCTTTTTGCTTTTGATTTATGATAAATAGGTGCTATTTCAACTGTTTATTTAAATAAAATGGACCAGACCCAGGTCCATCTGCAATTTATTGCAATGCTATCTATGCCCCAAATAGCATTAATGCTGTGATTCCTCAGACCATTCAACATTAGTCGAAGATCTCAGTGCAATAGAAAATATGAACAGAAAAATCTTGACTTCAGAGATTGGATCTGTTGGATTATTAACTGAGTTTTACTGACTACAGTGCTCCTAGGGGTGCACCCAATCCCACCCCAGTACTCCCAATCCTCTGTGTTTATCTTCAACCTCTCCTTTGTGTTCTACTTTCCCTATCTGCTGTTCACAAATATCTCCAAATCAGACAAGGTAACTTGTAAAGTCAAATCTTCTTCTGGCTCTGGATATGTTGTGAATATGTAAGTGAAATATTGCTTTTCTCTTTCCTTCATGCCCATTACATATTTTTATGCTAGAGCAATGCCTTTTTTGTATAGATACAGGTAGACAGTTGATGCTGTGCTTTTTGTAATATGGGAGCTAACTGACTCTGAAATGTTACTCCTGTGCATCTTTCATATTTACTAGGTTTAAGCCTTAGTTGTCCTTAGGTAGACCTTAGTTCCCTACACCCCCAAAAAGATTGGTTTTGCCAAGGAACTTGCATGGATCTGGTTCAAGTCATAAGCACTCTGGCTTTGACAAGGGACAGCCTAAAGGACTATATGAAGCATAATAATTTAAGAGCATGGTCATATAACAAACACTGACATGATCCCCAAAAAAAAGTGAGTGAATAAGGACCCTGTTGAAGTTAGGGGAAAGTTACCTGGCCTGAGGACTGTAGTCTTCAAAATATAGTGAGATGTCCCTATTAAAAGCCACCCTCTGTCATGAGTAAATAAAGACTATTTTAAGCTTAATCTAGGGGTGTAAACAAAAGCCTACATCTCTTATACTGTTTATATAAAATGACTAAAATCCTGCCCCTTGAGGTGTTGCAGGTGTGGCTGCGGTGCCCAACTGTGTCACCAGGTAGCAGACAGGAGACAGGCTTGCCTACATCCAGGGCTCTGCCCCTTGGGCCCTGGGTGGTTTATGGTCTGACATATAAAAAGACTGGGCCCCCTGGGATGAACCAGAGCCACGGCAGAGCCTGGCAAGCTACCCGTGGTGTATTCAATATGCCCAAAACAGTAACAATAATGGATCTCATTCCAAACGGATGGAGACGTTACTGGTGCATGCTCGAGCAAATTGATGAACAGTGGGAAGACAATAGACAAGTAAATTTAATATGATTTTTGAAATGGATTATAAGTAAAGGAAAGGAGAAAGCAATATACCCTTTTAATGATATGCTACCATTGGGTGGATCTCCTTGAAGGAATCTAGAGTACTGAAACACCTAGATGGAATTTCGTGGGTGGATCTCTTAGAAGTATTTACCTTGAAGGGGGAGTTTTACATTTCTTCATTGCTTAATTAATGTTCAACCACACCTGTGTGTAACTGCTGCCCTCCAACCCTCTAACCCTCCATATAATGATCCTAAGCTGTTCATTATTGGGTTTCAGTCATAGAGCATTCCACCCATCCCTCCACCAGTGCCTATTTCCCCATCACCAATGTCCCCTGATTCTCTCCCCCTCCCCCTCTCTCTTTCCCATCCCCCTTCTCTTACACATTGCATGCCACAATTTTCACTTAGCATCACTTCTATAGACTTAAAATGTTTTTTTGACCACTGGAATGAATAAAACAAACCTGGAGTATTGAGAAAGAAATAAAATAGTTCATTAATGATATCTCCCTCCAAACAGCAAAACGATTCAGAAAGAACAAGAGAAAAAAATAGAAACTTAAATATAGAATTATAAACTTGCATGTTTATGGCCATGAATACATAGTGATTTCCATAACAATCTTGAAGATTTTGCCCTGGGAGAATTTCACCCTATTTTGAATGTAATGGAGTTCCTATAAATATGATACACAACCTTCTAAGGCATACTGAATGAGAGGCTGGAGAAATGCTGAATCACAAACACCTGCTCCTACATTCCTGTAAATACATCAGTTAGTGAATCAAAGTCATCACCAGCAGTAGTAAATCATATCAAACTTGAGTCAGATACATAATATGGGTGACTAGATGCATCACTAGGCAAATTAAAATCTTGATATATCACCATCATTAAATTTTGTTAAACAGACCTTACATTTTCCATATCACCATTTACTACTCCTGATGGTTTTATCCAGTTCTGCTTTTCAGAAACTTGATTACCTAAGCATAATAATACAAAGACATGGTTTCTGTGCTATGGTTTGGTCAAAGAGGAAACTCCTGGATTGCCTATCAGCAGAGACTAATAGCACCAATATTAGACCAAATATTAGAATTTAATAACCATGCAGAATGTGCCAAAACACCGTATGATAAAAATGTTGCTTCAAACTCTGAGATTTAGAAACTGAAAAAAATCAACTTTTAAGATCCTTAAAAAGTAATTTAGTTACAATTAATTTCATTAGGCTTTTAAAATAGATATTTAGTACTATCCATCTATGTCCTCACTTTTTATTTAATAGTAATTAGTAATTAGTGCCTATTAATTGTTGAGTTACTTCCAGCAATATTTCACTTCAATTTAAAAGTCTATCTCTATTAAGACCATAAATTAAATAATCTAGATGGCAAGCTATCCATTTTACATTGTAAAATTTCTTCTTCTGCATATTGTCTAGGAAAAGAAACCAGACAACCAAAGGAGAATCATAATCCTTTCTACAGAACATGTTTCTATGCTTTTACTTTGGAAAATAGACATAATGATAAACATAAATATGGGGAAAGGATTCAGACAGCTACTATTGGACACATATTATGGCAGGTAGCAGTTTTTGATCACTTCACTTGATCACTTCACATCCCGTTATTTGTTGATTTTCTCAAGCAGGCGACAGTAATATTTCCATTTAACTTTATCACGTGCCAGTGTAGCCCAATGACATCTGGTTGCTTCAGGAATACAAAGAGCCTCAAGTCAGTAATGAGTCTAGTCCAGCGGTCATCTCCAAATTGCATTACATGTCCAGCCCATCTTATTTTCAATGTCTTGGCAAACGAGACAGCGCCCCTGACTATGGAACAGTGATGGAGGTTGGAGCTCCGATTCCTTCTTTCACTTGAGTGAGGCATGATATTCCAAGCATAGCTCTTTCGATTCCTCTTTGGGAGACCTGTGATCTTTTCGGATCTTTTGGGAGGCATGTGATCTTTTAAAGTCCTATGGGATCCAATCAGTAACAGTTCTAGTCAAGTGGTTGTCTCCAAATCACATATATTGTGCACTGTATATCAGAGGACCTGCTGGTGCAAGCGTGAAATATCAAGTATGACATAATTGATCTGACCAAGATGAGAAGGTGTCAATCGCAGCACACCATTTTTGACACTTGTGAAGAACTATTCCTTGGGACATGCAACGAAAGAGGATTCAGTGGTGTTGGTGTCCTTGTCAATACAAACTAGGCCATGAGCATTGATTCATTTGAATGCCTAAGTAACCAGATAGAACAATTACATTGAAGAGGTGTGACCCACTGTCAGTTGTCTACACACCAAAATCCACATAAAAGGAAGAAGAAAAAGAAATTCTACATGGAACAGGAAGAGTTCTACAAAAAGAAAATCACTCCTTCTACAAAATCAAGTCAGTGATTTTAATGCCAAATAGGACCGAGAAGATCCGCCGAAGAACTCCACACGGGGACCCCTGGCCTAGAATGAATGAACAGGGTGAGATACAATCTGAGTTCATGATGTCCACCAAGACCATTCATGGTAACTCACAGTTCCAGAGGGCTGAATCAAAATGTTGGACATGGGAATCTCCTGATGGGCAGTTCCACAATGAAGCTGACCACATCATATTCAATTGACTGTTTTGCCTCACCGATGTTGCTGCAGTCTCAAAATTCCAAACAAGATCAGTCCACTGTCTCCTTCTTGCAAAATTCTACTTCATTCAATGGGGGAGAAAAGGCTGCCAAGTTTAAGAATATAACTTCCAGGAAGGATTAACATTATCAAAATGGTAATACTCCCTAGAGCTGTATACAGATTCAATGCGGTCCCTATAAAGATACCCATGATGTTCTTCAAAGAAATTGAACAAACACTCCTGAAATTTGTATGGAATAATAAAACCCCACGAATAGCTAAAGCAATCCTTGGGAAAAAGAAGATGGGAGGTATCACTTTCCCCAACCTCAAGCTCTACTACAGAGCAGTTGTAATTAAGACAGTGTGGTATTGGTATAGAGACAGACCCGTGAGACCTATGGAATAGAACTGAGTATCCTGAAACGCACTCACAAATATACAACCACTTAATCTTCGATAAAGGAGCAAAAAAATATTAAGTGGAGCAAAGAAAGCCTCTTCAACAAATGGTGCTGGGAAAACTGGGCAGCTACGTGTAAAAAATGAACTTAGACCTCCTTCTAACGCCATGCACAAAAGTCAGATCAAAATGGATTCTAGATCTCGATATCAGACATGAATCTATAAGGTACATCGAAGAAAACATAGGAGAAACGCTCTACGACATCGAAACGAAAAGTATCTTTAAAGACGACACACCACTGACCGAGCAAATGGAAGCAATGATAAACAAATGGGATTATATAAAATTGAAAAGCTTCTGCACCTCAAAAGAAACGGTGACCAAGATACAAAGACAATCCACAGAGTGGGAAAGGATATTCACCCAATACCCATCTGACAAGGGGTTAATATCCAGGATATATCAGGCACTGGTAGCACTCCACAAGAAGAAAACAGCCAACCCCATCAAAAAATGGGGAGAAGAAATGAACAGAAGCTTCCAAAAAGAAGAAATTCAAATGGCCAAAAGGCATATGAAAAAGTGCTCTTCATCTTTAATCATCAGGGAGATGCAAATCAAAACAACAATGAGGTACCATCTCACCCCACAGAGACTGGCACACATCCAAAACAGCAAAAACAACCAGTGCTGGCGCTGATGTGGGGAAAAAAGGGACTCTCATCCACTGCTGGTGGGAGTGCCGACTGGTCCAGCCCTTTTGGAAAACAATATGGGCATTCCTCCGAAAGCTAGATATTGAGCTCCCATTTGATCCAGCAATAGCACTCCTGGGAATATACCCTAGAGACCGAAAAACACATAACAGAAACACTATCTGTATTTCTTTATTCATCTCTGCACTATTCACTATAGCTAGAATCTGGAAACAACCTAAATGCCCGAGAACAGAGGACTGGCTAAAGAAACTGTGGTTCATCTACACTATGGAATACTATGCGGCTGTCAGAAAGGATGAAATTATGAAATTTACCTGCAAATGGATGGACATGGAGTCTATCATGCTGAGTGAAATTAGTCAGAAGGAAAAGGACAGATATAGAATGACTGCATTCATTAATAGGATGTAAATAGATACCAGTGTTTTAATAAATATGGGAAATGGTAATGGCAGATTAAAACTCACCACTGAATATACACAAAGAGACTTAAGTGATAAACTCTAAATATCTGCAGGGCTAGCCACAATGTGTAAAATAAGAGGGAGAGAGATGCAGAGACAGAGAGAGAGAGAGATAGAGAGAGAAAGAGAGGAAACTGGGGTACCTGCTATTAAGGCGGCCTGGGGGGCAGGGGAGGGAGGGGTACATTGGTGGTGGAAATGGGGCACTGGTGGAGGGCTGGGTGCTGGAATACTGTATTACCAAGAACCAATTATGAACACCTTTGTAATTGTATGTTTCACGGTGGTATAATAAAAAAAAAAAAAAGAATATAACTTCCAGAATGACCACCAACTGGAACTCTTTGGCACCATTGCAGCAACATGAGAAAATGCCATCATTGATGACATTGATGAAGAATACAACTGACTGGTTCAACACCTCTATGATTGTGTGAAGAATGCTGAGAGATAAAGCCACAAAAGGACACCTGTCTTCAAAAACTCTTGAGCTTATTCACCAATGGGGCAAGGCGCAAGCTTCAGGCAACCAAATGCTAATGTCCAAGCTCACAAAGCAGTGCATAGAAGTGATAAAGGAAGACCTCAAAGAAAGAAGAGCAGAAATACTGGCCTGTGCAGCAAAAAGCTGGGAAAAGCATTTGAAACACCCGCCTTTCCTTCGCCAACTATAATACCAAGATGACTGCCCTCCAACATCCTGATGGATCTATCACATCTTCCAAAAGGCAATGGAGAAGATCGTCCAGGACTTCTACTCGGATCTCTTTGATAGCCACATCACCTGCCCACGTACCAAATTCTGAAGAATGGATATGTCATTCCCAATGTTCTCCCTTCTGAAATTCCACATGCCATTTCATTGGTAAAGAAGCTAACAAAACCTGGCCTAGAAAAAGTCAAATCTGAACACTTGAAGAATCTCCTATCAGTACTCAACAATACACTGGTTCTGCTCTTCACATGCTACCTGTCTGAATGCAAAGTTCCCTCCCAGTGAAAACCAGAAGGAGAGTTCTACTGTTCAAGAATGGAGACATCCATGACTTTGGCAATTATCGCCTGATCAGCCTGTTGTCCATCTCAAGTCATCCTGAACAGGATTGCAGAACATTAGATGAAGGACAACCATACGAGCAAGCTGAGTTCTGAATGATTCAGCACAATCGACCATATCCACATGGTAACCAAGCTCATTGAAGTTTTAGGGAGTTTAAAATGCTGCTCTATCTAACGCTCATTGATGTAAAGAAAGTCTTTGATTCTGTTGAGACCGAAGCAGTCATCGAAGCCCTAGCCAACAGGGCATTCAAAACCCAATACATCAAGGTCCATCATGAATTGTATTACTGATTCACCACCAGGGTCTCAACATTCTACAAGGAATTGATCATTGATGTAAAAAAGAGGGTTCAGCAGGATGATACCATTTCTCCAAAACTCTTCGGCACCACCCTAGAGAACATCATGAGACAATTAGAATGGGAAGGAATGGGAGTGAAGATAGATGGTTGGCAACTTCACCACCTCCACTTCACTGATGACATCATTCTAATAACACCAAACATTAGCCAAGCGGCACAAATGCTGGCTGACTTCAACCGAGAATGTGAAAACATAGGTCTACAGCTGAATCTCAACAAAACAATTTTCATGAAAAATGAACTATTTCCAGAGGCCCCATTCACTCTCCATGGAACAAACATCTCTGAATGCAGCAGTTATGTGTACCTAGGTGAGACCTCAGCATGATGAATGACCTAAAACCTGAGCCTCGCAGGAGGAAGATAGTGGCATGGATCACCTTCAAGAGCATCAAAGAAATAGCTAAAAGGGACAAAAGAACCTCCGGCTCCAGGCACATCTCTTTGACTCCACCATTCTCCCTGCATTAACATATGCCTCAGGACCCTATGAAAGTAGGATGAGAACGCTATTCAGATCTCCCAAAGAGGAATAAAAATAGCTATTCTTGCAATATCATGCCTCACTCAAGGGAGAGAAGGAATCCAGAGTTCTCTCCTCTGTCTACGATCCATAGTCAAAGATTCTGACTTTTTGCCAAGGCATTTTAAATCAGGTGGGCTGGATATGTAATGTGATTTGGAGCATTAATTACATCTTGAATAAAGATGGTGGGTACTTCCAATTCATCTTAAGCAATAATATTCTATAGATAATTAGTGTTTGATTTGAGGCAAAACCACATTTTCTTAAGATCAGATATGCATAGAGCAGTAGTTTTCTGTAAAACTTAGCTAGGCCAGCTATTTGGTCAGATACTATTATAGATATTCTATTAGTGTTTTTCTGATGACACTGGATTGGTGAACTTTAAATAAAACACTTTGCCCTTTCTTATTCTCTGTAAGACTAACCCACAAATTGAAGGCCCTTCTCCAGATGTGTTCCAAAAAAAGATGAACTTCTATTATGTTAGCTCCCTTATTTTTTATTGGAGACAGTTTTTTTTTCCAGTTCTATAAAGTGAATACAGGAGAAGCATATGGTGAACATATAGTCACTCTGGAAGGAGGAGACCCTTCACCTCACTTTCTGTAGAAAAAAAAATCAATGAAAATGGACTAACAAAATGGAATTACTATACCACCCCTACCTTGAATTTAATTTTTTTGAATTTAGTTTTTCTTTGTAATTTGTGAATTACAGAGAAAAAATTTATCGGAAAGTCTTATCCAGTGAAGAGTTTACATAGTCTCTTTAAGTGACCCTAATATCAGCTTCAAGTTTATTTTTTACTGAGATAGAGCCAGAAATAAGCCATGAACAAAGAAAGGAAGAAGAAAGAACAAAAAAGGAGAGAAACAAAGAATGAAAGAAAGGAGAGAAAGAAAAAGTAGGGAGATAAAGAAAGAAAGAAATGTTTGGTACGGCTGAAAATGTATGCTATGGTAGAGCATGACAGGATTCCATACCCAATACCACCACTATAAAACAGGAAAAATAAAATAGAAAGTAGATACTCATTAGTAATTTAGATATACAATGACGAATTGTAAATATTTGGAAACAAATTGATCCTGAATAAAAGTTCCTGGATCAGATGTGTTCTGATCAATGATACTTTATTTATCTTTGCAGGAATTGACATTTTTCCAACTTTTTATTATGGGAACTATCAAATATGCAATTTCACTCAACATGATCCTTTCCATGTCCATCCATTTATAGGCAAATTTCATAACTTCATTTTTCCTAACAGCTGCATAGTATTCCATTGTGTAGATGTACCACAGTTTCTTTATTCAGTTATCAGTTCTCAGGCATACTGGTTGTTTCCAGGTTCTGGCTATTGTGAATAGTGCTGAAATGAAAATAAAAGTGTGGATTGTGTTTCCGCTGTGTGTTTTTGGCTTCCCAGGGTATATTCCCAGGAATGGTATGGCTGGGTCAAAAGGGAGCTCAATTTCTAGTCTTTGGAGGAATGTCCATATTGTTTTTCAGAAAGGTTGTACAAGTCGACATTCCCACCAACAATGTATGAGAGTCCCCTTTTCCCCGCATCCACACCAGCACTTGTTGCTTTTACCCTTTTGGATATGGGCCAGTCTCTGTGGTGTGAGGTGATATCTCATTGTTGTTTTGATTTGCATCTCTCTGATGATTAGTGATGATGAGCATTTTTCATATGCATTTTGGCCATTCGAATTTCTTCCTTGTCAAAGTTTCTGTTCATCTCTTCTCCCCATTTTCTATGGGGTTGGCTGTTTTCTTCTTATATAGCTGTACCAGTGCCTGATATATCCTGGATATTAGACCCTAAGATGGGTATTGGGTGAATATTCTTTCCCATTCTGTGGATTGCCTTTGTATCTTAGTCACTGTTTCTTTTGGAGGTGCAGAAGCTCTTTAGTTTCATGTAGTTCCATATGTTTATCTTTTCTTCTAGTTGCTTTGTTAGTGATGTTTCACCTTTGAAGATGCCTTTAGCTTCAATGTCGTGGAGGGTTTTGCCTATATTTTCTTCAATGTTCTTTATAGATTCAGGTCTTATATTGAGATCTTTAATCCATTTTGATCTGATTTTTTGTGCAAGGTGTTAGACACAGGTCCAAATTCATTTTTTTACATGTAGCAGACCAGTTTTCCCAGCACCACTTGTTGAAAAGGCTTACCTTACTCCAGTTTGGACTCTTTGCACCTTTATCAAAGATTAACTGATCATGTCTTTGAGGGTGGGTGTCAGGATAGTTCCATAGAGCCACAGGTCTGTTTTTTATTCCAGTACCATGCTGTTTTTTTACTGCTGCTTTGTAGTACAGTTTGAGGGTTGGAAAGGTGATGCCTCCCATCTTCTTTTTCCCAAGGATTGCTTTTAGCTATCTGTGGGGGGTTATTATTCCATATGAATTTCAGGGAGTGTTTGGTCAATTTCTTTAAAGAATTTA
>JAJIBD010004538.1:0-120074 GCA_021461705.1 Cryptotis parvus | reverse complement strand
CGCAACTATCACCCCATCTGCCTATTGTCCCTTATCTACAAGCTGTTCACTTGAGTCATCCTGAACAGAATTGGCAGAACACTAGATGAAGGACAACCATGTGAGCAAGCTGGCTTCTGGAAAGGTCGAAAAGCACAATCGACCATATCCACACGGGAATCAAGCTCATTGAGGTTTGTAGGGGAGTAAAAGATGCCACTCTGTCTCACGTTCATTGATTTAAAGAAAGACTTTGATTCTGTGGAAACTGAAGAGATCATCGAAGCCCTAGCCAAACAGGGCATTCAAAACCAATACATCAAGATCCTTTGTGAGCTGTATTACGGATTCACCACCAGTATCTCACTATTTTACAAGGAAGTGATCATTGATGTCAAAAGAGGGGTTCTGCAGGGTGATATCATTTCACCAAAACTCTTCAGCGCCACCCTTGAGAACATCATGCAACAATTAGAATGGGAAGGAATGGGAGTGAAGATAGATGGTCGGCAACTACACCCACCTCCGCTTCGCTGATGACATCGTTCTAATAACAGCAAACATTAGCCAAGCAGCACAAATGCTGGCTGACTTTGACCGAGAATGTGGAAAGATAGGTCTACAGCTGAATCTAAAGAAAACAATGTTTATGAAAATTGAACTAGTTCCAGAGGACCCATTCACTCTCAATGGAACAAACATCTCTGAATGCAGCAGTTATGTGTACCTAGGTCGAGAAGCCAACATGATGAATGACATAAAACCTGAGCTGTGCAGGAGGAAGAGAGCGGCATGGAATGCCTTCAAAGGCATTGAAGAAATAGCTAAAAGGACAAAGAACCTTCCGACTCTGTGCACATTTCTTTGACTCCACCATTTTACCTGCATTAACATATGTCTCAGAGACCTGGGCCCTATGAAAGCAGGATGAGAATGCTATTCCGGTCTTCCAGAGAGGAATCAAAAGAGCTATGCTTGGAATATCATACCACACTCAAGTGAGAGAAGGAATCCTGAGTTCTGACCTCCATCGCTATTCCAGAATTAGGGATGCTTTCTCGTTTGCCAAGGCATCGAAAATCAGATGGGCTGGACATGTAATGCGATTTGGAGCTGACCGCTGGACTAGAGCCTTTACCGACTGGATACCACGGGATGTCAAAAGATCACGTGGCTGCCCACCTACAAGATGGTCAGACTTCCTTGTCAAGACCCTGAAGGAACGGTTTGAGGCTCTTCATATTCCTGAATCAACCAGATGCCATTGGGCTACATTGGCAAGTGATAGGGTCCAATGGAACTGTTACTGGCACCCGCTCGAGCAAATCGATAAATAATGGGATTCAGGTGATCAAGTGATCAAGTCAGGATACTCAACTCTATTCCATAGGTCCACACTCTGTTTTCTATTCTAATACCATGCTATTTTTAATTATTACTGCTTTGTAGTACATTTTAAAGTTGGAAACAGTGATGACTCCCGTCTTTTTCCCAAGGATTGCTTTAATTATCCATGGGGGTTTATTATTCCATACATATTTCTGGAGTGTTTGGTTACTTTCTTTGAATAATATCATGGGTATCCTTGTAGGGACTGCATTGAATCTGTACAAATCCTTAGCGAGTATTACCATTTTGACAACATTATTTCTCCCGATCCATTTGCAGGGAATGTGTTTCCATTTCCTTGTGTCCTCTTTAATATCTTTTTTTTTCCTTTTTTGGGTCACACCTGGCGATGCTCAGGCGTTACTCCTGGCTCTGCACTCAGGCATTATTTCTGGCGGTGCTCGGGGACCATATGGGATGTCGGGGATAGAACCCAGGCCAGCATGGGCTGGCTGCGTGCAAGGCAAATGCCCTACCCACTGGGCTATAGCTTCGGCACCCCTCTTTAATTTCTTGAAGCAGTACCTTGTGGTTTTCTTTGTACATGTCCTTTACACACTTGGTTTAGTTGATTTCAAAAGTACTTGCTTTTCTGTGGCACAATTGTTAATGAAATAGTTTTCTAATATCCCTTTTTCACTTTCATTATTTGTATATAGGAAACCACTGACTTTTTTGGTATGATTTTGTACCCTGCTACTTTACTATAGGTTTTTCTTTTGTTTCTAGGAGCTTTTTTGGTAGAGATAATAGGGTTTTCTAAGTATAATATCATGTCATCTGCAAATAGTGATAGCTTGACTTTTTCCTTTCCTGTCTGTATGCCCTTAATTTCCTTTTCTTCTCTCATTGCTATGGCAAGTAATTTCAGTACTATAGTGAATAAAATTTGTGTCTTTTTCTCGTTTTTTGATAGGGTTGGATCTTTTATTCTTTCTTTTTCTTTTTTCTTTGTGGGTCACACCCAGAGATGCTCAGGTATTACTCCTGACTCTATGCTCAGGAATTACTCCTGGCACTGAGTGGGGGACCTTATGGAATGCCAAGGATTGAACCTGTGTCAGTCACATGCAAGGCAACTACCTTACCTGCTGGACTATAACTTTGTCCTGCCTATTTTATCTTTGTAAAATTCTATCATTGCCTGATGTATCATGGATATTAACCTCTTATAAGATGGGCTTTGTATGAATATTCTTTTCCAATCTGTGGGTAGCCTCTTTATCTTGGTCACTGTTTCTTTTGAGGTGCAGAAACTTTTCAGTTTTATATAATCCAACTTGTTTATCTTTGTTTCTATTTACTTTGTCAGTGTTGTTTTATCTTTGAAGAAGGCTTTGGCTTTGATGTCATAGGGCATTTTTCTTAAACATATGCACACCTCAAGGAGGGGCCAGCAAAATACCTAAAACAACTGCTAATAGACTTCAAAGAAGACATTGACAGCAATACAATTGTAATTGGAGACTTCAATAATGCTCTATCAACTCTTGATAGAGCAAAATGACTAACATCAAGGAAATACTGGCTCTAAAGGAAGAAATGGAATAAAAAGGGCTAGTAGATATATACAGGGCATTTCATCCCCAAAAAGCTGAATACACATTCTTCTCAAGTGCACAAGGAACATACTCCAAGATAGATCACATGCTGAGCCACAAAACATACCTCCAAAAAATCAGGAAGAAGCTTTGTCAACTATGTTTTCAGACCATGGTGCACTGAGAATAGAATTTTGTCGCATGCAAAAATGGAGAGTCATACCAAGCACCTGGAAACTAAACAGCTCACTGCTGAACAACTAGCAGGTCATAAAAAAATCAAAGAGGAAATGCAAAAATACTGAAAATAAATGAGACTGAAGACACAAATTAACAGAACTTGTGGGATACAGTGAAAGCAGTGTTAAGAGGAAAGTGCTTAGCAGTGCAAGCATTAATCAGAAAAGAAGAAAGGGCCATCATAAAGAGTCTGACTTCACAGCTAATGATCTTAGAAAGCAACCAGCAAAGGAGTCCAAGCCAGGTAGAAAGAAAGAAGTAATAAAACTTAGAGTGAAAATTAATGAGCCAGAATCCAAATAAAGAATTCAAAAAATCAATGAAACTAAGAGCTGGTTCTTTGAAAGAATAAACAAGATTGACAATGCATTACAATACCCAGAAGGGAAGAGAGATAACCCAAATAAAAAGAATCAGAAAAGAAAAGGGGACATCACAACATAAACCACAGAGATTCAAAAGACCATCAGAGATTATTTTGAGAGTCCATATGCCACGAAATAAGAGAACCTAGAAGAAATGAAAAAATTCCTGAATTACTATAGCCTCCCAAGGCTACAATAAGATTTAGAACACCTGAACAAACCTATCACCATTGAGGAGATTTAATCAGTAATAAAAATCTGCCTCTCAAAAAAAGGAAAACTACAGACCAATCTCCCTGATGAACACAGATCAATAAAATACTAGCAAATAGAATCTAAAGACTATATACCATGACCAAGTAGGATTCACACCAGGAATGCAATGATGGTTCGATATCCACAAGTCAATCAACATAATATATTTTATCAAGAAGAGAAAAAATAAAAACCATATAATCATATCAATAGATGCAGAGAAAGCATTTGACAAGATCCAAATCCTATTCATGATAAAAACTCTCCATAAAATGGAAATTGTGAAACCTTCTTCAACATAGTCAAAGCCATCTACTACAAGCCCACAGTAAGTGTAATTCTCAATGGGGAAGACTGAAAACCTTCCTTGTAAGATTGGGGACAAGACAAGGCTGCCAATTCTCAACTTCTATTCAATATAGTACTGGAAGTACTTGCCATAGCAATCAGGGAAGAAAAGGACATTAAGGACATCCAGATAGGATGAAGAAAAATATCAAGCTGTGATAATAGCATGAAATTTGCAGATGAAATGATATTATACCTATAGAACCCTAAACTCTCTACCAAAAAGCTCCTAGACATAATACACTCCTACAGTAGAATGGCAGGGTACAAAATCCACACCTGAAAGCGAATTAAGGGATATTAAAGAAATGTTCCCATTTATAGTAGTGCCAAAGAAAATGTAATGCCTAGGAATCAGTTTGACTAAGGATGTAAAGGATGTGTAGAAAGAAAACTGCAAAATGTTGCTTCAAGAGATAAAAGGGGACCTGAGGAAATGGAGACACATTCCGTGCACATGAATTCGGAGAATTAACATTATCAAAATGATAATACTGCTTAGAGCTTTCAATAGATTCAGTGTGGTCCCTAGAACAGAACAGAACAGAGAAGAACAGAACAGGACAGGACAGGACAGGACAGGACAGGACAGGACAGGACAGGACAGGACAGGACAGGACAGGACAGGATAGGATAGGATAGGATAGGAATATAATATAATATATAATACAATACAATACGATACAATACAATATGCTATGCTATGATATGTTAAGATATGATATATGCTAAGATATGCTATGCTATGATATGCTATGATATGCTATGATAGATAGATGATAGATAGATATGATATGATATGATATGATATGATATGATATGATATGATATGATATGATATACTATGCTATGATATTTATGATATGATATGAGATGAGATGAGATGAGATGAGATGAGATGAGATGAGATGAGATGAGATGAGATGATATGATTATATGATATATGGTGTGGTATGGTATGGTATGGTATGGTATGGTATGGTATGGTATGGTATGGTATGGTATGGTATGGTATGGTATGGTATGGTATAACATAACATAACATAACATAACGTAACGTAACGTAACGTAACGTAGCGTAGCGTAGCGTAGCGTGGCGTAGCGTAACGCAATTAACGTAACGTAACATAACATAACATAAGTCATCTTTCATTACTATCTTTACCGCCACCATGTTCACTACGCTCATCAAGGGCCACCAGTGGGATGACAGGGGCACAGGCCATGTGTCCTCTGGCTACATCGAGTGGCTGAAGGGTATGACCTACTTGTCAGGGTGGAGACCGATATCACACTCAGCGATTCTCAGGGGTTACTCCTGGATCTGCACTCAGGAATTACTCCTGGCAGTGCTTAGCCCAGCAAGCTACTAAGAGTATATATCCCACACTGCAGAGCGTCCCAAAACGACCACCAACTAGGAACTCTATGGCACCACTGCGGACAACATGGGAAGATACCATCATTGATGATATCTATGAAGAATACAACGGCTGGTTCAGCACCTCCATAAATGCGAGGCACCTCCATAAGTGCGAAGAATGCCAAGAGAGAGAAAGCCACAAAAGGACGCTTGTCTTCAAAAACCGTCCAAGATCATTCACCGAAGTGGCAAAGCATGAGCCTCAGGCCACCAAATGCTATCATCCAAGCTTGCAAAGCAGTGCAGAGAAGCGATATAGGAAGACCTCAAAGAGAGAAGAGCAAAAATACTGGAAGATGCAGCAGAAGCCGGGAAAAGCATTCTCAATGCCCGCATGTCTTTCACCATCTATGACACCAAGATGACTGTCCTCCAACATCCTGGTGGATCTATCACATCTTCCAAAAAGGCAATGGAGAAGAATATTCATGACTTCTACTCAGATCTCTTTGATAGCCACGTTCACTTGCCCACATACCAAATTCCGCAGGATGGATACATCATTCCCAATGTTCTCTCTTCTGAAATCTGACATGCCATTTCATCAGTAAAGAAGGGAACAGCACAAGGCCCAGACAAAGTCAGATCTGAACACCTGAAGAATCTGGCTTCAGTACTCATTAATCCACTTAATTAATGAGTTTTCACACGCTACCTGTCTGAATGCAATATGCCCTCCCATTGGAAAACCAGCAAGAGAGTTCTTCTGTTCAAGAAGGGAGACATCCACGACACTGGCAACTATCGCCTCAATTGCCTGTTGTCTGTCATCTACATGTTGTTCACTCGAGTCATCCTGAACAGGATTGGCAGAACATTAGATGAAGGGCAACAATGCGAGCAAACTGGATTCCAAAAAGGGATTCAGCACAATCGACCATATCCACATGGTAACCAAGCTCATTGAAGTGTGTAGGGAGTTCAGGGATGCCACTCTGTCTCACGTTCATTGATTTAAAGAAAGCCTTTGATTCTGTGGAGACTGAAGTGGTCATCGAAGCCCAAGGCAAACAGGGCGTTCAAACCCAAAACATCAAGATCCTTCGTGAGCTGTATCATGGATTCACAACCAGGATCTCACCATTCTACAAAGAAGTGATCATTGATGTCAAAAGAGGCGTTCGACAGGGTGATACCATTTCAACAAAACTCTTCAGTGTCACCCTCGAGAACATCATGCAACAATTAGAATGAGAAGGAATGGGAGTGAAGGTAGATGGTCGTCAACTAAACTGCCTCCCGCTTTGCTGGTGACATTGTTCTAAAAAATACCAAACATTAGCCAAGCGGCAAAAATGCTGACTGACTTCGACTGAGAATGTGGCAATATTGGTCTACAGCGGAATCTCAACAAAACTATGTTCATGAAAAATGAACTAGTTCCAGAGGCCCACTCTTAATGGAACAGACATCTCTGAATGCAGCAGTATGTGTACCTAGGTCAAGAAGTTAACATGATGAACGACCTAAAACCTGAGCTGCGCAGGAGGAAGAGAGCAGCATGGAATGCCTTCAAAAGCATAGAATAAATAGCAAAAAAAAGACAAAGAACCTCCAGCTCTGGGCACATCTCTTTAACTCCACTGTTCTCCCTGCACTACATACACCTCAGAGACCTGGGCCCTACGAAAGCATGATGAGAATACTATTCGGTCTCCCGAAGAGGAATCGAAAGATCTATGCTTGGAATATCATGCCTCACTCAAGTGAGAGAAGGAATCCGGGGTTCAGACCTCCATCGCTGTTCCAGAGTCAGGGACCTTGTCTGGTTTGCCAAGGCATCGAATATCAGATGGGCTGGACATGTAATGCGATTTGGAGACAACCGCTGGACTAGAGCCATTACCAACAGGATCTCACTGGACATCAAAAGATCATGTGGCCACCCACCTACAAGATGATTAGACTTCTTCGGCAAGACCCTCAATGGTTTGAGGCTCTTCGTATTCCTGAAGCAAGCAGATGCCATTGAGCTATACTGGCACATGTTAGGGTCAAATGGAAATGTTACTGGCACTGCTCAAGCAAATCAATGAATAACGGATGTTAAGCGATCAAGTGATTATTTCTATTATTTTGCTTAAAATTTTCTTGTAGAGCATTTGCAAATGCCTTTTCTCAGTCTACAAGACCAGTTTAGACTGATAAAATCTTTACATTTCATTATATTTTTTCACAACCTGTTGTCTTTTAAGTAAAATATTGCAATTTTGCAATTTATAGCCATGAGCAGCTTATTTATTTTCCTCTGTATTGGTTTCCTTACCTTTAAAGATATTCATAAAATCAAATTTATGACTTTTGTGAGAATTTTCTTTAATTTATTTTTAAGTATTTTATTATTCCACTGTGAGATATACAATTACAAAGATGTTCATCTTTGGTTTATTGTGAGAATTTAATAAGATAAAAATACAAAAACAATGTCTGTGATATATATTTATAAGCTATTACATAAAATTAGATTATATTTAAGAATTTTGGTAAAAAATTTTAAAGAAAAATGGTGATCTATTTCAGTATTTAAAGTCTGGCTAGCAGGATTAGGTCAATAGTACAGCAGGTGCTTGCTACAACAGGTAGCATAGTACCAGGATTGTGTCCCTGGTACCACGTAGGGTTCTTTCAGCTAAACAGGACTGAGCACAGTGGTAGGAGTAAGTCTTAAGCACTGCTGGGTGTAGCCCAAAATCCACTATGAAATAAAAAATATAAGTCTGGCTACAGTATAGCTGAATTATATCTTCTGTTTTATGCACCAAACATATATGTCTTATAAAATTTGTAATAATTATTATCACCCTGGGCTATTAGTATCATTTTTTTCTCACAGATGGAAAACACAAAGCTCCAAAACTCAATAACCCATGAATGATCGAGTAGCCAGGCAAGAATTTGAACCTGCATGGGTGTGACATCAGGTACCAAACATAATCTACTTGCTCTGGATTGTCTCTGACAAGTAAATCAGGTCAATTCAAATAAAAAAAATTTAGTCTGATCATTTTAGAATTTTATAGAAAAGTAACTCAGTTTTTTCAAGGTAAAATTTATGGACTAGAGTTTATTGCTATGTTCTTTGAGTGGTCTTTGAAAATTTCTCTGTCCTATATGTCCTTCCTTGAACAAGTGGTGTGTAAATAACCAGCCTTCTGCAGCAAGCAACAAGAATTTAGGCAGGATCTTCTATCCCCTTGCTGTAGACTCCCAGTGCAACCAACTTCACTAAATCAACTGTGTACAATTTTATTTTCTTTGGTAGAATTTTGTGTATCAGCCTGAGGCTTTATTATTCAGACTTAAAATCAGTTGTGCCTGGGCAAAAGTAATATTGCAGTGCATAGGGTATTTGCTTTGCATGAGCCCAATCTGGGTTCAATCTCCATTATCCTGTATGTTTTCTGAGCCTGCCAGGAGTGATACTTGAGTGCAGGAGCAAGTCCTGAGCATTGAGGTGTGAAAACAGATGAAAAAATAATATAAAGTAGCACCTTTTCCACCAACCCCCTCTAGACCAAAGATCAGACCTAACTGAATTACTTATTTCCAACTTGATTCTTTATTACATGCTATTCTTTATTTTAGAATAATTTCCAATTATTTTAGAATCCAATTATTTTACAATTCCAATTATTTTAGAATTTATTTTATTCTAAAATAAATTTTTAGAATAATTTCCAATAGTATGCTTTGTTAACTAATTAGAGGCAAGTGTTAACATATACATGGTAGTTTTATTGGTGCTGTTAAAGCTAGTGAAGGACGGCTTGTGATGAGTCTTTTCTCATTACCTTCAGCTGTCTCTCTGTTCCCTGCCCCTCGAGGTGTTGCAGTTGTAGCTGTGGTGCCCGGCTGTGTCGGCAGGTGGCAGACAGGAGTCAGGCTTGTCTATACCCAGGGCTCTGCCTCGTGGGCCTTGGATGGTTGATGGTCTGACATAGAAAAAAGTCTGGGTCCCCGGGATGAACCCAGAGCCATGGCAGAGCCTGGCAAGCTACCCATGGTGTATTTGATACTCCAAAACAGTAACAGTAATGATCTCATTTCCAATGAATGGAGACATTACTGGTGCCCGCTAGAGCAAATCCATGAACAACGGAAAAACAAGTAATACAAACAACTAGTGATTCTTTATTAGCAAAAGCAGAACTGTTCATTCAAGTTCTCAGTACTCAAAAGCTAGACAATTAGAGTTGCTTTCACCACAATTCATCTCCATACATCTTCACACTAACATAAAACTCCAGCAGAGAAAGCTCAGAAGGTCACATGGAACACAGAACACTCCAGAAAGGGAAGTTAACATGGTAGCTATTCCTGTATTTTCAGTCACAACAGAACAGATGTAGATCTAACAGAGTCTGTTAGAAGCAGTTCCAAGCAAAATTTAGGCACTCAACAATTGCTAGGACTTCTATTTTAATCTGAGTCTGAAAATGTGTTTAAAGCTTTTGCTGCTGCCTAGGTATTTTTCCAAAGGATGTCAGTTCTTGCCCTACTTTTTCCTCTATAAAATCTCTTGGAGGCAGAAATATTTTTATTCTCTATATTGCTGTATATTTTGTCTGAAAAGATACATAATTCAGTTCTGATAAAGGTATAGAATAGTAAGTGTTCTGTCATATTTAAGAAAAGTAAAGAAAAACTGAACTAGTTCCTGAGGCCCCATTCACTCTCAATGAAACAAACATCTCTGAATGCAGCAGTTAAGTGTACCTAGATCGAGAAGTCAACATGATGAATGACCTAAAACCTGAGCTGCGCAGGAGGAAGAGAGCGGCATGGAATGCCTTCAAAGGCATCGAAGAAATAGCTAAAAAGGACAAAGAACCTCCGACTCTGGGCACATCTCTTTGACTCCACCGTTCTCCCTGCATTAACATACGCCTCAGAGACCTGAGCCCTAGGAAAGCAGGATGAGAATGCTATTTGGGTCTCGCAGAGAGGAATCGAAAGAGCTATGCTTGGAATATCATGCCTCACTCAAGTGAGAGAAGGAATCCGGAGTTCTGACCTCCGTCGCTATTCCAGAATCAGGGATGCTGTCTCGTTTGCCAAGGCATCGAAAATCAGATGGGCTGGACATGTAATGCGATTTGGAGCTGACCGCTGGACTAGAGCCTTTACCGACTGGATACCACGGGATGTCAAAAGATCACGTGGCAGCCCACCTTCAAGATGGTCAGACTTCCTTGTCAAGACCCTGAAGGAAAGGTTTGAGGCTCTTCATATTCCTGAATCAACCAGATGCCATTGGGCTACATTGGCACTTGATAGGGTCCAATGGAAATGTTACTGGCGCCTGCTCGAGCAAATCGATGAATAATGGGATTCAAGTGATCAAGTGAAAGAAAAACGGTTATTCCATCCTCTCTATTCAGTCTTCTGGTCATGGACTAGTCTCTATCCCTATCTGATGACATCTGGGGAGATGTTTTAGAGCTGAACACATGAAGAAATGGCCCCTCAACTAATTCTGGCTTCTGTTCTGCATAAGTGCATTACATTACTTTTATCTACTTATTGGATTGCAAGTCACATCTATGAAGAATAGAATGCCACCCACACAGCAAGCCTGGCAAGCTGCCCATGTTTTATTTGATATGCCAAATACCAGTAACAATTTTATTAGGTCATTCCCATGACCTAATGTAATTGCCTGAGGCTCTTTATGTTCTTTGAGCAAGCAGATGCCCTGGGCTCTGCTAGCATGAGACAGGACATATGGAGATATTACTGGTGCCGCTGAAGCAAATAGATGATGAACGGGAAGATAGTGATAGTGATAGTGAAATGTAATGCACTAAATTTCAAGACTGTGACCCATCGTTGTAGAAGTATCTGTCTCTAGGAAAGTTAGTATGTTCACATTTTATCAAGGAATCCTTTATAAAATGCTCTATTCCAGGATCACTTGATCACTTGACATCCCGTTATTCATCAATTTGCTCGAGCAGGCACCAGTCACATTTCCATTTGACCCTATCACGTGCAGTGTAGCCCAATGACACACTTCAGGAATACAAAGAGCCTCAAACCGTTCATTCAGGGTCTTGACGAAGAAGTCTAACCATCTTTTAGGTGGGCGACCACATGATATTTTTGACATTCCATAGGATTCAGTCGGTAACGACTGTAGTCCAGTGGTCGTCTCCAAATCGCATTACATGTCCAGCCCATCTGATTTTCAATGCCTTGGCAAATGAGACAAGGTCCCTGACTCTGGAACAGTGACAGAGGTCAGGAGCCTCGATTCCTTCTCTCACTTGAGTGAGGCGTGATATTTCAAGCATAGCTCTTTTGATTCCTCTTTGGGAGACCCGAATAGCTTTCTCATCCTGCTTTTGTAGGGCCTGGTCTCTTAGTCATATGTTAATGCAGGGAGAACTATTTCAGGAAGAGAGAAGTTTTTCCAATACTTTCATCCTTTATTTTCCTACAAGGAAGCTCAAAGAGAAGCTGCTGTTTTACATATATCCTTCTAAAATTTTTCCTGGATCAGGACAATATGGCATTTTTGTAAAACATGTTACTTCAGAAGTTTGTAGGCTAGTGATGAATATAATCCAAAGAAAAATTCAAAATATTTCTGATAACTATGTCTTACACATATCAATGAATTTTTTAGGAATAAATTCATGATAATATTTAAGACTATTCTCTTAGTAAGTGCATACATATCTGGATATTAATAGGCTATATCTGCATAAGTTTTAAAAGCCAAGCACCTATAATCTGGATTTCAGCTACATGGAATCTATGCTGGACCAATATTGTTCTGCCTCTATCCTAAAACTTCTTTGAAATGTTATCAGTACTCTATGCATGTAAATGTTCTATCCCCTACTTAGTTGATATTTATATCCTGAAACACTTTCCTGGAGTCTGATAGGGAAGTGAAAAGTTTTACTTGAAGTTGAAGTTAAACCCAGAAATAGAATCCAATCCAGTGCTGGACATGATAGAATTTCAAGAATTGAACAATCTGCTAATGGATGCATTAGTCATTCTTTTAGACCTTGTCTAGCTTTTCATAAGAAAGCAAGGAAGAAAACTCAGTACCTGTGTACTAAACAGAAGCTTTCCTTTCAGAATCCCCAAGTGATTGCAAAATACTGACACAGGCCCTCTAGTGACTTCCAGAGCCTTTTGGTAGTTGCATTATAGCATTATAATATTTGAGGTTGTTTGTGCTGGGGTTGACCACACCCTGTGGTGTCCAAGAGTGAGCTCATTAGTGTGCATGTAGTACCAGGGATTTTTTTAAATTAAATCACCATGAGATACAGTTACAATGTTGTTCATGATTGGTTTTAGTCATACAGTGCTACCGTGCCTGTCCCTTCACCAGTGTACATTTCTCACCAATCTTCTTCCGTCCGCTTTCCCTCCCCCACTATAACAGACCACTTTCTTCTTTCTACCTCCCTCCCTTCCTCCCTCCCTCTTTCCTTCCTTCTTTCATTCCTTCATTCCTTCTTCTTTCCTGCCTTCCTTCCCCTCCAGCCTTCCTTCCATCCTTCCTTCCTTCCATCCTTCCTTCCATCCTTCCTTCCCTCCTTCGTTCCTCCTTCTCTCTCTTCTTTCTTTCTTTCTTTCTTTCTTTCTTTCTTTTCTTTTTTCTTTCTTTCTTTCTTTCTTTCTTTTCTTTCTTTCTTTCTTTCTTTTCTTTCTTTCTTTCTTTCTTTCTTTCTTTCTTTCTTTCTTTCTTTCTTTCTTTTTTCTTTCTTTCTTTCTTTCTTTCTTTCTTTCTTTCTTTCTTTCTTTTCTTTCTTTCTTTCTTTCTTTCTTTCTTTCTTTCTTTCTTTCTTTTCTTTTTTCCTCTTCATTTCTGGTCATTATGGTTTACAATACAGATACAGTAGGTTATCATATATGTTCCTTGACATACTTTTGTCACTCAGTTCTTGTCCAGAGCGGTCATTTCTAACTATCATTGCTGTACTGGTCTCTTCTCTATCCTACTTGCACCTTATCTCCTATACTCTCTCATAGTGCTTTTCTTTGGAGTTTAAATTTGGAATTTCTAGAATTTCTTATTCACTTATTCAGAGATATGAACAAAAAAGTATTTTTAATTAATTCTGTTATTGGGTTAGAGGTGTCTCTAAAGCTCTGATTAGTATTCTGGGTACTATATCTGACAATATTTGGTCAGCAGGGCTTGACAGTTCAATGCTAGGCCCAACAATGTGATTTTGCTTGGGGTCAGTGCTATTGGGAGTCTCCAGGCTACAGCCAGGTGGGCATGAGTGGCTAAAAGAATCACACTTGATCAGGAGTCTAATTTGAAATCGTGAGGAGGCAAGACATTTACCCCTTCCCCTTCTCCCTAATCCCATGGTTATATTATATCTATCAAATTCATAATATAAAGCAAAAAAGAATCACATCCAAAAACTTGTTAAATATCTCACCTTTTCCAAGTGATCCTTTATTTTAGTTTGACTCCATAGATAATGAAAGTTTCTATTCCATTCTCAGGGAACTTCTCCAAGAGCTCTGAGAGTGGTAGGGATAACAGTCTTTGACATGCTCCACACACATATATCCTATTGACCTAATTTTAGACTTTCTCTTTTTTGGTTTCCTTCATCTGACATTGTATATAGCTAACATATAGAAGGACTGAAATAATAGAGTTTACGAATATCTAGACACAGCAGTAACTTTACCTTGGATATTAGACATCACTCTTGTGAAACTCCATTGCCACTCCTCAGCATAGGAAGTTTGATAGGCTCCATTTGGCTCCTTTAGGCATTATCCTTGGGGCTTTGTACTCCTTTCATAACTGCTTTTTTTTGCTTATTTCCAGTCACCAAAGTAAAACATTGGCTTACCATTTAAACTCTTTCATAAAACCAAAAAATAAGGGATACTTCCATATAGTCGAAAGCATTTTGAACTTGACACCCACATTTCCTTGGAATAAATCAGGTAATAAAATAAAATATTCACTACTGATACAGCATAATTTTTATTAACTAGAGTGCTGGCTATGTACCTGCACACTGCCAGACCGTGTGCACTATTAAAATTCAACGAGGAAGAAAAAGATATGAACAGAAACTATATACTATTGTTTTCTTATACAGGGATTTCCTCTTTTTCAAATTATTTAAATGAAAGATGAATAAAATTATCTCTCTTCTTAGCTAAAGCAAGTTCTTTGTTTGCTTTTCTTCTTCCAATTACAATGATAGAACTAATATTATTAATTAGTAAAAAGAATATCTGAAAATGTAAAGTGGATATTTATTGGTGTCTGCTAGAAGATGGGTAATGGTTATTTAACATTTAAACCACATACGCTGATGCTTGGAGACAGTAATATAATTCAATTTTAATGAGTGAGGAATGAACAGCTCAGAACACTTGCTAGTGGTAAAGATGGATTTGGTATGAGATCTGCTTAGTATACCTTAGTTTATTTCTTTCTTTATACAGACAAATGGAAATCCCTAATATAGGTTCTTCTGGCTTTATCGTCTCACTTTTTGAAGTAACAAAGAAACTGAGAAGCAGATATTCCCAATACTTATAGTTGTTAAGCTTCCTATCTTCTAAATATCCACTCCAGATATTAGAAAAAAGTTTGCTCCCCTAGGTATTAAAACTATGAATATGGGCCGGAGCTATAGTCCAGAGCATAGGGCATTTGCCTTGTACATGGCCAAACTGGGTTCGATCCCTGGCATCCCATATGGTCCCCTGAGCACTGCCAGGAGTAATTCCTGAGTTCAGAGCCATAAGTAACCCCTAAGAATTGCTGGGTGTGACCCAAAATGCAAAAAAAAAAAAAATCTATATTCTTCAAAGCTTCTGAGCTATGTGTAATACCATGTCCTCTGCCCCAATATTTACTACAGAATATTAACTGTGCAGAAAAGTTTGGACCTCTTTAGTTCAAGTCCATTTTATTCTAAACTCCTGTTCATGCAATTCTTTAATTCAACAATCCATTGTTAATCCTGTAGATGAAGATTTATATTAATAAACAAACGTATGTAAGAAGATTCTTGTTTGTTCCCACTCAAGCAGAAGTTTAAACATTTCTTTTCCCCTGTTTTCCTACTCAAAGACTCACAGACAAGGGGCAGAGCTGCTACTGGCAATCCCTGTGCCCAGCCGCTCATGAGGCACCTGGGAGGGATGGCAGGTTCTAGCCCTGGCCCGCTACCCCAGCAGAGCCTCACAACAAGCCAGACAAATCCCCACTCCATGAGGGGCCTCCATTTTCCACATCCAGACTTCCCCCTCATCATAACTCCACCCAGCAGACCAGCCCATCACAGCCCGTCTCATCGAGATCCACTCTGCAGCAGTCTTTTTTTAAATCCGGCCCAGGTATGCTGATCCAGAGACTCACAGACATGGGGCAGAGCTGCTACTGGTTCTCCCTGTGCCCAACCGCTCATGAGGTGCCCGGGAGGGATGGCAGGTTCTAGCCCTGGCCTGCCACCCCAGCAGAGCCTCACAACAAGCCAGACGACCCCCCCACTCCATAAGGGGCCTCCATTTTCCACATCTGGACTTCCCCTCTTCAGAACTCCACCCAGCAGACCAGCATATCACAGCCCGGCTCATCGAGATCCACCCTGCAGCAGTCTTTTTAAATCCGGCCCAGGTATGCTGATCCAGAGACTCACAGACATGGGGCAGAGCTGCTACTGGCTCTCCCTGTGCCCAGCCACTCATGAGGCGCCCAGGAGGGATGGCGGGTTCTAGCCCTGGCCCGCCACCCAAGCCAGATGACCCCCACTCCATGAGGGCCTCCATTTTCCACATCCGGACTTCCCTCTCATCAGAACTCCACCCAGCAGACCAGCCTATCACAGCCCAGCAAGCAGCCACACTGTTCATCAATAAATGCTGGATTTAGAGATAACTACAAGAGTATGCTTCCCGCATGGCAGAGCCTGGCAAGCTACCCGTGTTGCATTTGATATGCCAAATACCAGTAACAATTTTAGACCTCATTCCCATGACCTGATGGAATGGTTTAAGGTTCTTTATGTTCTTGGAGCAAGCAGATGCCCTTGGGATCTACTAGCATGAGACAGGACATATGGAGATGTTACTGGTGCCCGCTCGAGCCAATTGATGATGAATGGGGATATAGTGATACAGTGATACAGTGATGTTTTCCTATTTCCTACAGTGGTTTTCCTAAAAGTCAGTACTTTAATCCATTACTGTGGATAATCATTAGGGGAATAAAGGATGTGTGGGAAGGTGGAAATCATCAATGACTGTTAGTGGCACAGAGTTTGCTTGTGTGTGTGAACAGCTTTAATAACTAAAGTTGCTTCTGCTAACAAATACAGACTGCATGTTCATACCAATAGAGAAGCAACAAATCCTGATCTTTTTCATTGCCTTAAGATGACATGCTTCTACTGGGGCCTCTAGACATGCCTCTAGCAGGGTCTCCAACAGATATTCGGGTTCAGTGGGGTCCCAGCATGCATTGGGGCCCACACCTATTCCCCCAGAATGGACAAAGGAACAAGATCTCAGGCTCGTGGAAGTCTGAAGCTCTTTAATCTCTCTCTACTCACTCCTAACTCCACCTAACTCCACACACACTCACCAAGTCAATTCAAGTCTGCTTGAGAAACATACTTCGCAAAAGGTTGGGGGAAGGGAGTTACAAGAGGTAATGGGACTTTAATCTGGAAACAATGAGGTGAGAAAAAAAATTCTTCCTTGCTGGAACAAACTACCAGGGTACCTTCCCCCAGACACCTCTTGTCCTAGGCGATAGGCCTGCCTAGGCCAAAGGCAAAATCCAGGTGTTTTCTTCTTTCTTTAGCTAGAAAACAATTACTTAATAATATTTCTAGGCATAGTAAGAGAGACAGACATTTATTTACACTTGGAATTAAATTTATCGGGTGTCTATTCCTGGGAACATCACACAATATAACCCAGGCTACGTTTTTCTGGCCAAGTGGGTTTATTCCTAACCTTCATAGGGTCCTTTAAATCTATTGCTTATCTTTGGGTCACAATAGAGTTTGTTCATTACCATACTATTAGTTTATTATATTGCTCAGGATATTTAATCAGTTCAGTATTGAGGCCAGGGTAGCTTACTCCCAACTTGCCCTGGGTCCATGCAGTCTTACAATGGGACCCTTCTTTTGGGAGTCAGGATTTAGAATCAATCTAAAAGCAACTGAGGTTTTAAGTTAGGAAAAGGACAGATCCCCAGGAGTAACTAATTTAAAGTTAATTAACTCCTATGTCACAAATGCATAGCATTAACTGTCTTCCTGTGTCTATAAAGAAAGTCTTTGAACTAGCATAAGAATATGTAAAGGGCATACAGGAAAGAGAGAAACAACCTTTCATTTACAATACAAAACCCAGGCTGGCAAGTAGGAGACAGAGGGCTGTGAACAAAGGTAATCCAACATCTCCCTTTTTTGTTTACAAAAAGATTGAAATAATATAAATCTTTTTAAAGATTGAAAAAATATCTATGGATGGGTGACATAGAAAGACAAAATATTCCAGTCACAAAGCAGCCTCACATGTTGCTCCAAAAATCCAATTTGGCCCTGGACCAGAGCAGTGCTTGTCCAACAGCTTCTAAAGAACTTAATCCATGGAGGAAAGGTGGAAAAGATTCACTGACAGAATAAAACATATTAGCAATTTAATAAAGAAATCCTGGATTATGTGAATTGATAGTAATGAACTTAGCTTTCACCTGCCAATAAACTTGAAAAGATTCTTCAGGAAAGTCCAGAACACTGATGGGAAAAATCATGATGAAAAGGTCATCACCAATTTTCATGTGGATAAGTATCTTTGACTTCTTGCTGGTATCAACTTCATCTTACATGTATTAGAGTCTAAAACCAACCTCAATTCAGTGACTTTCTAGAAGCACTTAGAGAAACTGTTATATTTTTGCATAGATTATGAAAAAAAACTGCTGCAGGATTGAAAAAAAACTGCTTCAAGGGTGGGTGTCCATCCGGGCTGTGATAGTCTGGTCTGCTGGGTGGAGTTGTGACAAGAGGGAAGTCCGGCTTAATTTGACTCAACACGGGAAACCTCACCCGACCCGGACACGGACAGAATTGACAGATTGATAGCGCTTTTCGATTCCGTGGTGGTGGTGCATGGCCGTTCTTAGTTGGTGGAGCAATTTGTCTGGTTAATTCCAATAACGAATGAGACTCTGGCATGCTAACTAGTTACGCGACCCCCAAGCGGTCGGAGTCCCCCAAGGAATGGCATCCATTATTTATTAAATTATTTGTGTCAGAAAAGGCAGCCATCAACATAATTTCAACCAAGTATAAATTATTAATTTCTTCAAAATAAGAATAGACTTTTCAAAAAGATAGGCATTGCATGAACTATCCTGAAATGCCCATGGCACCTTTTTTTTGGGGGTCACACCCAGTGATGCTCAGGGATTACTCCTGTCGATGCTTGAGGAACCATATGAGATGCAGGGGATCAAATCTGGATTGATCGCATGAAAGGCAAATGCCCTACCCAATGTACTATCATGCTAGCCCCCCATAGTTCCTTTAAACAAAGCATACACTATATAAACTCAGGAAACAGCCATTGTTGATAGGGTTGTGATGAGAATATTACACTCACTTGCCGTTGCTGGGAATGTTATTTAATTCAACCACTATGAATGAAATATGGAGTTTTTAAAAATTTTTATTTATTTATTTATTTTCTTTTTTGGGTCACACCCGGCAATTCTCAGGGGTTTCTCCTGGCTCTGCACTCAAGAATTACTCCTGGCTGTGCTCGGGCGACTATATGGGATGCCAGAGATCGAACCTGGGCCGGCATGGGCCAGCCGATTTGCAAGGCAAATGCCCTACCCACTGGACTATTGCTCCGACCCCTGGAGTCGTTTTTTAATGAAAGAATAAAATTCCTATGTGATCCATTGATACCACTTCCTGTCATCCCCCAAACACAAAATCTTTAAAATGAAACGTACACACACACACACACACACACACATACACACACATATACTCACACACACACACCTATACTTATTGCACAGCTCAGTATAATAGGTGGATAATAGTGCATCCATTCTGTACAATGATACAGAAAAACATGGATCAAGAAGTTGTGGTATATCTATATAACAATGGAATAGTATGCAGCTTTAAAAATATACACAGTTGTACAACTTCCCATGACATGGATGGAACCAGAGGGTATCATGCTGCATAAAGTCAGTCAGAAAAACAAAATAGATGCAAAATGATTTCTCTCATATGTGGCATTAATAACACAGAAAAGGGAATAATACTTGGTCAAAGGCAACGGAACTGGTGACATAGTCCACAAAACTAGGCTTGGGAGGTATTTTTGAACCTTGGTGGGGTAAAGAAGGTACCTTGGTGGTGGATGTGGTGTTGAAGTAATCACTGTATCACTGTCTTCCCATTCACTGATTTTTTTTCCAGCGGGACCAGTAACATCTCCATATTGTCCTGTCTCATGCTAGTAGAGCCCAAGGGCATCTGCTTGCTCCAGGAACTTGAAGAACCTCAAACCATTCCATCAGGTCATGGGAATGAAGTATATAATTCTTACTGGTATTTGGCATATCAAATACAACGTGGGTAGCTTGTCAGGCTCTGCCGTGCGGGTGGCATACTCTTGTAGTCACCTCTGATCTCCAGCATTTATTGATGAACCATGCGGCCACAAGCACCCGACGTGAGCCAGGCTGTAATAGGCTCCCCCATGACAAAAGTTTTAATTAAAGCAGAAATAGAATATTCAGGGCTAGAGAGACAATACAGTGGGGAGGGAAAGCGCTTGCCTTGCACTTGGCCTACCAGAGTTGCAGCCGCATGATGCTCCCTGAGCAGAGCAAGGAATAAGGCCTGAGGAACGCCAGGGGAGGCCCACACCCCCACCCAACCCTCACCCACCCCTCCCAAAATGAAAGAGACTATTAGACCTTACTCAAGTCAAAGCTCTCAACTTTGAGAAACTACCAAAGCTCAAATGTTGGTGTAAGCTGCATTCTGAAAAAACACTCGGGTTTCCCTTACATTGGCAGCACTTAAACCGTTCCTAAGGTGCTGTGCGTTCTGCAGGCTCTGTACCTGTCCACACACAGCTCAGAGGTGTGTCCCATGGGGGCACCTTCTGCCCTCCTCCCCACCAGGCTGCAGCATGGGCCAGGCCCCCTGCTCCAGCTCTGGGGGTGAGCTCACGATTGCAGCGAGCAGCCACCACTCAGGCTCAGGCCTCAGAAACGCCAAAAAGGACACGGGGGCCTGAGCAATAGCGGAGCGGGAAGGCATTTGCCTTGCACGTGGCGACCTGGGTTCAATCCCAGCATCCCATATAGTCCCCTGAGCACCGCCAAGAGTAATTCCTGAGTGCAGAGCCAGGAGTAAGCCTGAGCATTGCCAGGTGTGAACCCAAAAAGAAAAAAAAAACTGACACAAGACACTGCAGCCCAGGGCCCCAGCCATCTGTGGCATTCTCCAGATGGGCTGGGCAGCCCTGAGATACAAGGACTCCCAGACAGGAAGGCCCCGTCCACGGGGGAGCAACAGCACAGGGGGGAGGGCATGTCCCTTGCACGTGTTAAAGTAATGTATGCACAAAACTATCTTTAATAGCATTGTAAAGTAAAATACCTCAGAAAAGATTAAAATAATAATAACAATAATAAAACAATAGTAGAAAAAAGATGCATTCAGATCTGTCCCTTAACTGATTCAGAAATGGAGTATGCAGGATTAGTTAAAAGAACAATCTTGATGCACCCACAGATAAGTTTGGAGACAGCCTCTCTCCCACCTACACATAACATTGGAAACTGATGACCAAGCACCGATATCAATATATTTATGTAAAGGGAGCTAAGTGGGAAGAACTATTGGAAATTACAGAATTGAAGCACAATGCAAGTTTCTTGCATCCAAAATATGGTGTATGTACATGAAGGTAGGGTTTAAAGTTAAGCAGAATAAATTGAGGACAAACAAATTTCCCTGTCTCAGCAGGAACAATCTCACTTCTCTTCAGGACTAACTCACTCTAACCTTTTCTCACTATCCATTCCTTGGACTTCAAAGTTGTCCCAGTTAAGGCTAAATTAGAACATTTGTGCAGTTGAAGCCAAGAGTAACCTCTAAGCATTGCCGGGTGTGACCCAAAAAAGCACACAAAAAAGAAAGTTATTGGCATCTTTGTCTCAAGAGTTCACCCCAAGATTTCATATTGCCTTGATCTTACCACAAGAAGTATCAGGAAACAAGGCAAAGAAGAACACATATCCCGCATGCAATGGGAACTTCTGAATAAGAGCTACCCTGTTTGCCACATGGATGGCCAAATTCAGTGACTCAGAAAGAACCCAAATGTGCTTTCTTCTGAAACAGGAATTTACAGAACTATGAGGTCATGGTTTCTGTCTTGTTCTTGCCTCTAAAGATTTTATTTCCTTTGCGACTTTGTTTGGAGAGAGATGAATATTAGACATGGCTGGTTATGAATCAAAAATACAATAAATGTCATGATTTCCTTAAACTATACTTTCATCTCTTAAATATAAGAAACCATATGAAATGAATCATATTTGTGTAGACAATGCATGACAGGAGATATTATGTAATCCAGGCTGCCTGCTTCTCTTTCTCTCCCTCGGTCTCTGACTTGGTCTCTCTTTTCTCTCTCTGTCTCTTTTTTATCTAATTCAATGACCTTGCCTATGCACATAGTGAATGGAGCCAAGAAATCACATGTCAGTTTATGTCTGAATGACCAAGCTAGGGTACTTCACTTTGAGTGGCTGACATAATTCTTGTTTCCATACTCTGTGTGCTGACTTTTCCTTCCATGTAGGAAAATGGATTCGGCTGTGTTAGAATCACTGTATCACTGTATCACTGTCTTCCCGTTCATCATCCATTTGCTCTAGTGGGCACCAGTAACATATCCATATGTCCTGTCTCATGCTAGTAGAGCCCAAGGGCATCTGCTCACTCCAGGAATATAAAGAGCCTCAAACCATTACATCATGTCATGGGAATGAAGTCTATAATTGTTACTGGTATTTGGCATATCAAATACTACGACACAGGAGTTAGAAATAAGCTTAAAATTGAAACTTTGATTCATTCTTACACTGTTGGTAACTTCTTCCTTCCTGATATTCTATGTGCCACACTATTTGTATTTTCTCTTGATGTAGATGTTCACCTATTTTATGAGAAGATAAAAATATATGTTTTATACTGAGGTCTTAAAATGTTACCAGTGTGTGGGGGTCAACTAAGAATGAGTTGTGTTTGGAAGAGGGGTCCCAGGATCAGGGTCTGGTATTCACTGTGGCCATACTACAACTTGTGCACTGAAATTCATATTACTTCTATGTACATTAATGTTCTGATTCCAACTTGCTAAAACAGGAATGTGGATTAGACTTTGGTGGGAGATGGGGAAAATTCTTTCCGGGAAGTGAGGGAAAATTGTCATAAGGGGCAGTGAAAAGGAGGTGAAAATAAAGAGGGCATGGATTGAGGTAAACTGTGGCAATCTCTTCCAAACTATTTCCCCTATTCTTTATATTTCCTGATGGATAAAGAGAAGTAAAATAAAATAATTTCATGCACCTATGTCATTTGTCTATTTTGTACAATTTAATTTTTGCTCCAATAGAAATATGTGGCCGGGCTGGTTGGTTTTAGGGAATTTGACTATCAATGGGACATTCAAAGTAAAAGTTTCCCCAGGTAGCATCATAATTAAAGTGACTTGGTGCTATGCCACATGAGCCCATGTGCTGATTGAGTCCATGTGGCTGAGCACATGTGGTATCTGAGCACATGTGTTGCCCGCATCTCTCCTCTTGAGATGTGTACTCTTGCTCTCACTTCCCCTCCTCCTTTCCCATCCTAAAACCTCCATAATAAAATCTGTTTTACTTCACTGCTCATCTACTCCTGAAAATTCCTTTTCTGTGAGAAAGTCAGGAGCTCTGAGGGCAAGCCACAATGTGGAAGAGAAGAGGAGAGAGAGAAAGAGAGAGCAAGAGAGAGGAAAAGTGCCTCCTATAAAGACAGGCTGGGGAGGTGGGAAGGAATGTGGGGACATTGTTGGTGGGAATGAGGCACTGGTGGAGAGACAGGTGCTGGAGCACTGTATGACTGAGAACCAATTATTAACATCTTTGTAATTGTATATCTCATGGTGGTATAATAAAATTTTTTTTAAAAACCTGGATAAGGCCTAGGACTGACTTACCTTTCCTGCAAAAGAGCAATTCCTCACTCCAGCCTGAGTCCATGGCTCCCTGAAAATCTCAGGTGGTGGATATCAACTTCTATGCCTAGAGATCAAGCGACCATCAGGTGTGGTTTGACAATCACCTCGTGGGGCTGGTGGGCTCAGGCCCATACCATGCAGGGGCTTGTCACAGACTTTATCAGTCCTTAGCCTGTCCAGTGGATCCCAGGCAGCAGAGGTGGCTGAGGAGAAAGTTACCATCTTTCTCCCTTCCTGCCTCACATAAGCCACCTGTGGGGCCCACCTATATCATTTTGGCGAGATCATAGCAGAACGTTGCAGTGAAGAGTCCCCCAAGAGGAAGGTAATTCATGAAAAGTATGCTAAGAAGGTATGCTCCTTTGGAAATCTTTGGGGGGGCAGAGGAGGAATGTTATCACCTTTGTGTGATTGTGTGTATGGAGCACCCTGATAGGTCCTCCTATCAGGCATAATTCTGTGACTCCACAACCTGGTGTCCTTAAGGTCCCACAAAAAGTTACAGAGTCTGAGTGGACTGTCTGTGAAATTCCACAAAGAACATATTGTCAATGGTGTTGCTGAAGGCTAAGTTCTTCACTAGCCAGACAGCAAATGAATGGACAAACAAAGAGGCACCCCTTCTTTGTTTGTCTTGAGTCACTTATCACTATGGAAACTCACTAGTGAAAGGATTCTAGGATATTAAATGTAGACAAAATTCTAGGTAGAAATCCTTTCCTCTCTCCCCTTAACTCAGACTAGCAGGGAACTGGCTAGAGAAACCAGGAGGTCAATTGAAGCGCTAATATGGTTGGCAAGCAGATTTAACTCCAAGTAGACTACAGAAAGAAATAAGGTGAGAAGTCAAGAAAAGGAAAAACTCCACCAAAGAGGCAGCAAAGGCAGATCCTAGTGAGAGATGCAGCAAAGAGCTGGCAAGGCAGCAGAATGTAGCAAGCAAGGCAGAATTTTTTTTCTCTTCTCCCCGTCTCTTGGAAACCCATTCAGGCTTGTTTCTACTCCAAACTCAAGCCTTGGTCATGTTGGATGCCAGGCAAGGCCCCAGGAGGCCTGGGATAACGTAGATATCACTAATGGAGATGTCCACACTCATGATGCTCTGTCATGGCCAGGCCTCAGTGCCCGAATGCCAACCCCTTTTCTCCTTAATTCCCAAAACTCATGTTACCTGGGGTAACACAGAGATCACTGATGGATATGTCCATGCTCGTGATGCTTTGTCATGGCCAGGCCCTAGTGCCTGAACACTAGGCCAGACCCTAGCACCTGAGCCTCTTATAATCCCAAATCTGCTAGATCCACCCAAAAGTTTCCCCTAAGGGAAAGGGCGAAGGGAGACACAGTGAAGGTTCATGTGCCCTTCTTGATAAGTGACCCACACTGATGCAAGCAGCAGCTAGGAAGAGATCCTTCAAAGTTTACAGAATTTGAGCATTAATCTTTGCTTTGAGTTAACATGGGATGACAAATAATTTTGTTCAACTGTTGCACGCCAGAAAAATGATTATAACAGGGCTGGTGCAGATGAAGTCTGGCTGCTGACCTTGAGTACCCTCGGGCTTAACTGCAGTTTTCTTTAACAGATCCAGAATGGGATTGATTATAAAACTAGAGGAGGCAGGAATATGGTAAATTCTGACTGATTTTAACAGATCCAGAATGGAATTGATTATAAAACTAGAGGAGGCAGGAATATGGTAAATTCTGACTGATTTTAACAGATCCAGAATGGAATTTATTATAAAACTAGAGGAGGCAGGAATATGGTAAATTCTGACTGATTTTAAAAGTGGGTGAATGCAGTAATTTAATTTACAGGATTTTTTTTTTACTGCCAAACCTGTCCTCCCTAACATCTATTTACAAAGACTGAACATCATAACTGATTTTTAACTATCTTTACTATACCTCTAGCGATAGCCACTAAGGCGACACTCAGAGCATTGGAAGAAGGATGTAGGAACTAGGAAAGATGAAAATGGTAACATCCTACTAGCTTAGGTTTACAACTAAATTGGCCATAATCTAGTTTCCCGGCTTTTTATAACAGATTGATTGATTAACTCTATGTGTGTGCATGGATTTTTGTAGGTAATCTATTGTTTGCAGTCAATTTGTCTGTCTATGTGGAACATTGGAGTGTTATAAACTGGTTGGAATCAGAAACAAATAGTTAAACTAGCGATAAGCAATGTGCTCTAAACTGAGTGCTGAGCATGAGGAGTAAATGACATTCATTCTCAATCTAGATCTTTCTGTAAAGGCTAAGGGTTCCTGATCCCTAAAATTCTCTCAGCTCCAGAACCTGTGCTGTTTAGAAAGGGCAGGAGCTAGGGGGGAAAATCAGGGGAAATAAGAGACATTTATAAGATAAATGCATAGATTTATCTTACAAGCCTTAGTCAAATTCTAATGAGACATTAGGCTGTTTTCAAGCAACGGATACAAATCACTGTATCACTGTATCACTGTCTTCCTGTTTATCATCGATTTACTCGAGCAGGCACCAGTAACATCTCCATATGTCCTGTCTGATGCAAGTAGAGACAAGGGCACCTGCTTGCTCCAGGAATATAAAGAGCCTCAAACCATTCCATCAGGTCATGGGAATGAGGTCTATAATTGTTACTGGTATTTGGCATATCAAATACGACACGGGTAGCTTGCCAGGCTCTGCCGCAGGTAGCATATTCTTGTAAACGGAAATAAGATCAAACAAGTTTTCCCATGTTTCCATGAACATTAGTAAATCAAGTGCTTTCTTATGTTGGTATTTAAAAAGTTTAGTAAGTGTCGGGAACGCCGCCGGGGTCCCCGACAGTGTCAGGACAGAGGTTGTCTTCTACCTCCGAGGACGCCGGGAGAAAGATGAAAACTCACGAGTCCGGTGCAGTTCCAAAAATGGCTTTTAATAGTACAAAAGCTCTTCCACAGCAATCCAATATAATGAAAAAACTCTAGCTCTGGTCCGAATTTAGATCATACAAAAGAGCCTAAGTCTCCCACCAAAGAGATAGGGATGTCACCCGAGCTGAGTCCTACCCAGAAGAAGCAAAAGGCCAAAGAGCAAAAGGCCAAAGCCAAAAGCCAAAAGCCGCAGGAGCCAAAAGCTGAAGGCTGAGGGAACCAAAAGGCAAAAGGTGAATGGGCCTCAAGTCAGCCCCCTTATATACACCAAAGTAATCCAATCGGGAGGTTGTCATGCCAACAAAGAACCCTAAACAGAGTGTAGTGCCACACCCTATTGCAGGTATAAACAAGGGTTACACCAAGGACTAATCCCGAGATTATCTCTTATGTAAAACACTGGAGAGAGAGGGGGCTGATATAAAGTAATACATCTTAACTTCATGAGCTTTATGTAATCTAGATGGTACCCCACAAGGTCCTTATTATTATCTGCACCAGTGTGATTCTGAGTATCTTGTTCTCATGTACTGAAAGGGTCACTCTTGCCTGCTTAGAGCAAACTAGTATGATCCTTCCTATAGTCTTCCTTTAGTCTCAGCGTAGCCAGGGGTGGTAGTCTCCTGGTAAATTCTAACTGTCCCACGTTGGGTGCAGTGGGTATAAAGAGGAGCTGTGCCCAATCTAGAAAACATAGAAGTCTTAGTAGATGTATAAGTCAGAAGTTATTCAATCAAGGTGACTTCTGTAACTGCCACACCCTCTAGAAGTATTTACATAGAAGAGAGATCTCATTAGAATGAACCTTGGCTTAAATAAGATTAAACTGGGAGTGAGCAAAACAACAAAACTCCCAGATTAGCTAAACATGTCCTCCAACAAGTAAGCATTTTTCTATGCCTGAAAGCATAGGTTTGTTTTTTTCTGTGTGGAATTGTCTGTCTAGATAATTCATGATTTTAAATAATGAGGCTATATGCTAAATGATAAAAAGACTGAAGAAGAAAGTCGGCCACTACTTTAACTTTAGCTGTTTCTGAAATTGGAGAATTGCATGAAAAATGTGGGGAAATTACTAGTCAACTCTTTTATGCTATTAGTCTGCCAGTCTACGAAAATTCATAACATTGTTTCATGTGAGATTTGCCACCAGGTATCAACCTAGTTTTGACCTTGAAAGCCTTAGTTACTTACAAGTGTGAAATCTTTACTGCTTCTTAGTGGTAATCTTTTGAGTATTTTAATTTTGCAATATTGTGTTTCCACATACCTATAGAACTGATTTAATGCTTTTAAAGTAGTTTTGTCATGCTAAATGAGATCATAATTAGCAACTACTTTCCAAACATCTCGGGAGATCAGTCTGTTTTAAGTTCAGTAAAATGAGGAAGTTAAGTCTGTAGTGTGTGACTATAAGAGTCTAGATCATGTATTTTAATTAATAAAAAAGAATGTGTAGAAGGTCTGAGTATGTTGAAGAAAGAAACTATGAGACTCTTTACTGTATCACTGTCTTCCCGTTCATCATCGATTTGCTCGAGTGGGCACCAGTAACATCTCCATATCACCTGTCTCATGCAAGTAGAGCCCAAGGACACCTGCTTGCTCCAGGAACATAAAGAGCCTCAAACCATTCCCTCAGGTCATGGAAATGAGGTCTATAATTGTTACTGGTATCTGGAATATCAAATACAACACGGTAGCTTGCCAGGCTCTGCCGTGCGGGTAGCATACTCTTGAAGTCATCTTAAAATCCAGCATTTATTGATGAACCGCGGCTGAGCTGATAAGCTGGTCTGCTGGGTGGAGTGCTGACGAGGGGGAAGTCAGGATGTGGAAAATGGAGGTCCTCATGGAGTGGGGGCTCGTCTGGCTTGTTGTGAGACTTTGCTGTGGTGGTGGGCCAGGGCTAGAACCTGCCATCCCCTCCCGGGCGCCTCATGAGCGAGTGGCTGGGCACAGTGAGAGCCAGTAGCAGCTCCGCCCCAGGTCTGTCTCTGGGGCAGAGACTCTTATATGAAGAAATGTTCTAGCACCTTTTTGGCGAGATCTGTGGAAAAGGTTAGAGAGATGATGTGGACTTATAGTGCTCTTAGAAAATTGGGAGTCAAAATTTTTGAAACTCTTCTCCCTCTACAGATTTGTATGCTTCTTTTGAGTAGATCCAAGAGCAAACTGGTATATTGAATTTCATTGTGAGTAAAGTGAAATATATGCTTTTCTGTAGTTGCACCTTCAGGACATTTTTGATGTTTCATGGCTCTGTGTTGGTTTGCATAAACCCAGACAAAATCTTTCCTCTCTGTAACAGGGTCTTCCCTCATGCAGAAAGGAAAGTAAGTTAGGGGGCCCAAAGTCCACTTCCATGGAAAACAGGAGTCAAAGGAATTGGGCTAAATGATAGGACCAGGTATTTATAACAGATACTGATACAAGTACCTTACAAACCTCAGGGAGACCCTAGAGTCAGGCAAGCTCAAGGAGGGGCTGAAAATTTTATCTGCTGACTGTGAGAATGAGGACTCTGCCAATCTGTGGTGACTGACAACTGCCTGGGCCATGCAACAAGGAAGGCTGCTACAGCAGGGAATGGCTTCAGTTCCAAGAGAAATTTGGTCACTCTCTGCTTTTGGAAACCCAGTGAAAGAGGCCTGAGGCCACGTGCAGCTCATCATGGAACCTAGTATTCATGTTATGTGTTATGGATAAGCCTGGTATATCCCTGAAGTGACAGGTAAATACATTAAAATACCATCATTGGTGTTTCCTGCTCTGTCTTAACAATACCCAGGACTTCTCAATAATGATGAGATACCCAAAATGAGAGTTCTCTAGTCTTGCTGTCTTTATGCAAAAGAACAAGTCAGGTTTATTAAGTCATTTGCAAAATTTAAAGTGAATTTGGAGAGAAAACCATATTTCTATAACTTGTAAAGATCAGATTCTAGCTCTAAAAAGGTGATTGAATAAATGTATCCAAATAGGCTTGATTTAAAATGTACCCCTTGGGTAGGTAATCAGCCTAGTCTAGAAAAGAACTCAAGATATACATGCTATTCTTAGCCTAACCAGGAACATCAGCTAAAAGGCATAATGCTCTTAAGTCTGCAAATAGGCCAAGGGACTTCAAGTTAATATCCAAATTGGTTAAGTGTTTACTCTTAACCAATGAGTTATATGAGCACACATAGTCATTTGAAGAGAATTAGGATTTTAACAGCTTTTAATTCTTGATCCATCATGGTACCAATACCTCATCCAGTGAATATTCCTCTCAAGTCAGAATACTCTGCAGAAGAGGAACAATTGGTATTGGATTTAATAACATTAGTGAATAACAATCCTCCATGGGAAGGGACTGAACAGGGCAGTAAAGAGTAACTCAGAACTACGCTTTATGTGCCATAAATGAATCTTAGGCCTCCCCTCCTAACACCACCTGTTCGGCATCAAGGACCTTTTCCAAGGGAGGATTGGCAACTTGACTTCGTCCAAATGCTCAAATGTTCAGGGAATAATTACCTATTGCTTCCTATTGACACCTTCAGTGAGAGGGCCGAGGCTTTTCTACTTTGTACAGAAAGCCAGAGAGGTAGCTTGATGTTTCTATTAGAAAAGTCTGGACACAGTATGTTTGCTTCAGTTTGTGTTACCTTAACAATTTGTGTTTTCTAAAACATCAAATCATTCTGCCCTCACTAGGGCAAAGAGGGACTGTTTACTCCTTCAGGTCCAAATTATTTCCAAGTAATGATTCCCTAGGCTAATTGTTCTGGTTTTGTCTTACAGATGATGAAAACTTCAAAATTCCAACTTTCTTTTAATTGCCTTATTTAAACTGAGGTAGTAAGGAGGTTTCACCCGTTGTAGGCAGGGTCTACCTGCCCCTTTTATCAGTATGAAGCAATTACAGAAGATGGACCTTTGGACCAGTTTCCCCTTAAAGATTCAAGGTGGTGGAATCTTTAGGGGGTATTGATAGAGGCTGGCAAACAGGAGGGTCCCCATGGCAATGAAACTTTAGCACTAAGAATGTCCAGAGTCATCTTTTTAAACCAGGAACCAAGACTTACTAAGACCTTCACTGTTGGGTGGAAATATACAGACTTCACTATATATTTCCAGCTATACTTAGCTTGCAGCCTCTCCCAGATCTGCTAGGGAGGCTTTGAATCAGCTCTGGTGCTTGTAATAGCCAGAAGGCCACCTGAAGTGCTGCATTTCTATAGAGTTGTTTACCTGTATCATCTCTAGATAGCCCAGCCCACAATGGGCTGGGCTGGGAAGTTTTGGCGGATTTCTAACTATAAAATAAGTGGACAGAAGAGAGAAGGCCCCTTTTTTTTGCCATTTTGGCTTTCCTTGGCGTTTTGCTTCTCCACTCTCTCCTTTCTCTGTTGGGCTTCAACACATGGTGGCAGCCATCTTGATTACACATGGCTGGGGCCACGTGTAGAGTGGGGCCACTCCAGAGTTCAGAGTTTTTCCTGCTCTTGGATTGTATATTGGAACCTGTGATAGTAAAACCCTTCTAAAATTGCCCCAGATTCTTGAGTTTTCATCCATTCCCCACTGGCTTCGGAGGTAGAAGGGAACTCACTTCCTGGTATTGTTGGGGATCCCAGCAGCTCCCCGACACTTCACCCTAAATAGATCTTGATTAAACTGGATCAACCTGACTCTACCCAGATCTTGATCTGGTTACATTCCAGAACAAAAGATCCATCAGGAATAGAGGTCAAGAAAAGGAGATTTTTAAAGAAGACCACTCCCAAATCTACTCCCCTTGGCAAGAGCCATAGCAAAGGACTTTAACCTAGGTTTAAGCCCCATATAGGAGTAACTTTGGGAGAAATCTATAAAAGCCTTCCTGACCAAAGGACTGCACGTATATGCTGCCTGAGCCATGTGCTACTTGAGCCCATGTGGCCAATTACATGTGGTGCCCAAGCACATGTGCTGCCGCATTTCCTCTCTTGAGATGTGCACTCTGTCTCTCTCTCTCATTTTCCCTCCTCCTTCCCCTCCTTTAAAAGTTCATAATAAAATCTTTTTTACTTAAAAAAATAAATAATGTGGCTTATGACAGCCCATATAAAGGCTAAATTTACTGGCCAGCCCAAACCCTAATTTGAATCAGTAACTCTGGAGAACAGGTGGTATATTAGCAAAGACGGCATATCATTAGTCTTTCATATTTTATAGCATGTATTTATGCTATTTCCTAAGCTGCATATTCATTATAATGGTATTGTAATACTTGGCATCAGTCCACCAGGCTTTAGAGTCACACAAACTTCATAATAGTTTGGAATCCTGTCAATGTGCACATCTGAGGTATGCAGTCAGATCCAGTGCTTCTCAGTGGACTCTGGCACTTGGAAAAGTGTTAGACTTAATAACAATAACTTTTCATGGATTGGTTGTAGCACAACTTTCCTTGGAAAGATTTTCTTGTTCCATCATTTCCTTCCACCTAAGTAGAAGACAAATCTCTGCTCTATTCAGGCAAATAAACTGACATCATGATTAAGTTTAACTAAATTGCATGACATAGTAACTTCAGATGTCTATATACTAGTGAGCTATGGTTTCTTTCTGGAGGAAAGTGGTGAATGATAGATTGTGTTTGTAGAATGCACAGGCTGCTTTCTATTTTATTGTGGCTACTTCATGGTATTCACAATTCATACAGGTTGCAAAATCAAAACAAGTGAAATCATCCTCACCCTATCTTTTACCTTTTTATGTCCTCCATGTGTCTGAGTCTAAAACAACTTGATCACTTGATCACTTGACATCCCGTTATTTGTCGATTTGCTCGAGAGGGCACCAGTAATGTTTCCATTTGACCCTATCACGTGCCAGTGTAGCCCAATGGGATCTGGTTGCTATTAAACTATGTGTTAAATATTAGGTGCCATATAATATATACATTGACTTACTGAATCATTACTATAACAAAATGTGTTATATCTTCTCTAATGCCCTTTCACAACCTACCTGAATAGGATTAAGCACCCCTGTTTCAATTCTTCTACCTGATTGGATGACACGGGGTTCACACCCTACTTTCCCCCCAATTTAAATCTTCCTGTTCCACCTAATAAAGGGACTCTAGTCCCCCAAATTGGCTCATAAAGGCTTCTTTGTGAGTTCTCTACTTGATCTATTTGTGGGTGCTCTAATAGCTCAGGACCCAACTTCACCAGTGACATCAACAGGATACTGTATTATTACCATAATAAATAAGAAATATAGACTTGCTAATGCAAATTAGAAGTTTAATTTTCTCAGCCCTAACTATGATTAATGATTGCTATGATATCCCCATGGTATTAGGTAGATTATGCATTTAACCTCTTGTACATGTGGTTCATCTGGCACTTTTAGACATTTTAAAATATAATTTTTAAAAATATTGTATAAAATACACTATTATTAAAATGTATGGTATTTACATACAAAGTTTCTGCAAACCCCCGTATACCAAAGTGCCCATGATCCTTAGCCACTATCCCTATATCACCTCAGTCGTGGCTTTATTCACATTCCTCATTCTCTGCTTGGAAGTAAATTTTGTCATAAGGACCAAACTCTTTTCATTTCTTGATACTATTTCCTTTTTTTTTCAATCGTTCATTCATTCTTCGGAGGAGTGAGATCTTCAAGTATTTGTTTTCCCTTTTACTTATCTCATTTAACATTATAATCAGAAGTTCCATAAAAATTCCAGAGAACTGTATTGTTTCATGTTGTTGATGTCATTCTTAGTCTTATACCTGGTTCTGTGCTTAGGTCCAAAAGGGCAGAGAACACAGAGAAGGAGAGCAGAGGCAGAGAGAACAAGCTGGGAGTGAAGAAGCAAGGGAAGGGTGAGAGAGTCAAAACTTTCATATTTATATTGGCCTGACTCAACCCACAAATAAAGATTGCAGTCAAAGTCAATTCTTTGAGATCTGCTTCCCTAGAACCTCACCTGGTCCCATTTAAATGGTAATATTGTCCCAACCAAGGTCTGCCCTTGAATTTTCCCTGCAGGCCCTATGCAATATGAGGGAAGGGTATCTGGGATTAACTGTATCTCAGGATTAATACAAAAGGAATGTATCTGTACCGTGGATATTATATAGTCAGGTATTTATTTCTCCCACATGACAGAGCCTGGCAAGCTACTTGGGTCATATTTGATATGCCAAAAACCAGTAACAGTTATAGACCTCATTCTAATGAGCTGAAGTATTGGTTTGAGGCTCTGCATGTTCCTGAGCAAGGAAATATCCTTGGCCTCACTAGCATGAGATATGAAATATGGACCTGTTACTGGTGCCCTCTCGAGCAAATCAATGAATAACAGGAAGACAAGTGACAAGTGATAAAAGTGATATATTTCTCCAAGCCTTCACAAGATGCTTGTCTTAACTTCACAGTTCTAGGTATTAGCCTTTAGACTTATTAAAGAGTCACGCTTGCTTGGTTGCTGTGTGGCAAATAGCATTTCTTTATGATATAATTATAACTATATTATACTTAGAGATCCAATGTATCCAGATAAAAATACTAGTAAGATCTGTCTAGTCCCACGGTAATTGTGGTAGCATGAGAGAAAATATTTATACCAGCTAACATAAAATACATGGTAAGATATTCTGCCACTAGTGGTACAGATCCAAACTGTTTTCCTGCTCCTGTCTACAAAGTGGCCTTTGTAGTGCAAAGGCCACTTTGCACTACAATTACTACAATTGCACTACAATTACTACTCCAATTACCAGGAGGTAATTGCAGGCAAGATGCAGAGGCTCTGGGCAGCAGTGTACTGCAACAGCCCCACATTCAGCAGTACTGGAGATTGACATGTACTACTAGGCATTCATCTCAGTGCCTCTCACATGAATTCAAAAGTAATGAATATATATACACACATGTGTGTGAATGTATGAGTATGTTTGACTACCTTTAAATAGAAATATGTAAAACAAGATTATGTTTGGGTTAGTTGATGAAAAGGTTATAATTTGTAAAAGTATAATCCTATATTTCTATATTTTTCTTAACAGGAATGGTTCAATATTACTTGACTGTATATTTAAGGAAACTTTTTTAGAAGATTTGTAACATTAGTAATGGAAATTAATTATACACCTATAAATACAGGCTCTTCATAATTCTGATTCAGTGCATAATTCAGATTCATTACACTTAATTCAGATTAGTGCAAGCTCTTCATCTGAATTCAGCTTTAACAAAGACTTTAATTTAAAGTCTTCTTTATTTTCAGACAATCAATGATATGGTTTGTGCTTTATTGGATATATTTGACATGCCACCGATTGCTTTTTGGGGAGCCACCAGGGTCTCCAACAGTATTACAAAAGAGGTTATCTTCTACCTCCAAGGCTGCAGGGGACAGATGAAAACTACTTCTGAAATTTGTATGGAATAATAAACCCCCACGGATAACTAAAGCAATCCTTGAGAAAAAGAAGATGGGAGACATCACCTTTCCCACTTCAAACTCAACTACAAAGCAGTGGTAAATAAAACAGCATGCTATTGGAATAAAAATAGACCTGTGGACCTATGGAATAGAATTGAGTATCCTGATAACCAGCCTCAAATACATGAACAATTAATCTACAATAAAGATGCAAGAAGTACGAAATGGTTAAGGAAAGCCTCTTCAACAAGTGGCATTGGGAAAACTGGCCATGTACGTGTAAAAAATCAATTTGGAACTCTGTCTAACACCATGAACAAAAATCAGATCAAAATGGATTAAAGATCCAATATCAGACTTGAATCCATAAAATACATTGAAGAAAATATAGGAAAAACCCTCCACAACATTGAAGCTAAGGGAATCTTCAAAGAAGAAACACCACTAACAAAACAACTAGAAGAAAAGATAAACATATGGGACTACATGAAGCTAAAAAGCTTCTGCACCTCCAAAGAAACAATGACCAAGACACAAAGACAGTCCACATAATGGGAAAAATATTCACCCAATACATATCTGATAAGGGGTTAATATCCAGAATATATCAGACACTGGTAGAACTTTACAAAAAGAAAACAACCAACCCCATCAAAAAAGGGGAGAAGAAATGAATAAAAACTTCGATAAGGAAGAAGTTCGAATGGCCAAAAGACATGAAAAAATGCTCATCATCATTAGTCATCAGAAAATGCGAATCAAAACAAGAATGAGATATTATTTCACACCACAGAGACTGGCACATAACCAAAAGAGTAAGAACTACAGTGCTGGCGTGGATGGGGGGAAAAGTGGACTCTCATCTATTGGTGAGAATGTTGACTGGTACAGCCTTTTGGGAAAACAATATGGACATTCCTACAAGACTAGAAATTGAACTCCCATTTGACCCAGCCATAATACTCCTGGGAATAAACCCTGGGAAGTCAAAAACACACAGCAGAAACACCATCTCAACTTTTATGTTCATAACAGCATTATTCACAATAACCAGAATCTAGAAACAACCAGAGTGCCTGAGAATTGATGACTGGATAAATAAACTGTGGTACATCTACACAATGGAATCCTATGCAGCTGTTCGGAAAAATGAAGTTATGGAATTTGCCTATAAATAGATGGACATGGAGAGGATCATATTGAGGGAAATTAGTCAGAAGGAGAGAGACAAATATAGAATGACTGCATTTATTTGCATGACATGAATATATATATATTTATGCATATTATGATATATATACATATCATGACACCAATATCCAAGGTCAGTGAAACATGGATCAGGAGGTCTTGTCAAAGGTGAAAATTACCACAAACATGTGGGAGACAGAGATTAGGTAAGAGAGAGAAGGGAACAGTGAGCCAACAATAATCAAAAGTGCTATTACCCACATAGAATTGAGCATTAAATACAGGCAAAAGATACACATTATAACCTCAAAGTATATGTATTACAATCCACAAATTGTAAGAGAAGGAAGAGAGAAAGAGACAGAGAGGAAAAAAAGAGATAAAGAACCTGCCATAGAGGCAGGCTAGGGCACGGGGGAGGGAATCGGGAAATTGGTAGTGGGAAATTGGCACTGGTGGAGGGATGGGTGCTGGAACACTGTATGGCTGAAACCCAAACATGAACATTTTTGTAATTGTTTATTTCATGGTGATGCAATAAATTATCATTTGATCACTTGAATCCCGTTATTCATTGATTTGCTCAAGTGGGCACCAGTAACATTTCCATTAGAACCTATCATGTGCCAATTTAGCCCAATGGCATCTGGTTGCTTCAGGAATATGAAGAGCCTCAAGCCGTTCCTTCAGGGCCTTGACAAAGAGGTCTGACAATCTTGTAGGTGGGCCACCACGTGATCTTTTGACATCCTGTGGGATTCGGTCAGTAAGGGCTCTAGTCCAGCGGTGGTCTCCAAATTGCATTACATGTCCAACCCATCTGATTTTCAATGCCTTGGAAAATGAGACTGCGTCCCTGATTCTGGAATAGAGATGGAGGTCAGAACTATGGATTCCTTCTCTCACTTGAGTGAGACATGATATTCCAAGCATAGCTCTTTCATTCCTCTTTGGGAGACCCGAATAGCATCCTCATCCTGCTTGATATCCTGCTAGATATCCTCATCCACATAGATGTGCCAGGAGCTGAAGGTTCTTTGTCCTTTTAGCTATTTTTTCGATGCTTTTGAAGGCATTCCATGCCGTTCTCTTCCCCCTGCACAGCTCAGGTTTTAGGGCATTCATCATGTTGACTTCTCGACCTAGGTACACATAACTGCTGCATTCAGAGATGTTTGTTCCATTGAGAGTGAATGGGGCCTCCAGAACTAGTTCATTTTTCATGAATATAGGTTTGCTGTGATTCAGCTGTAGACCTATCTTTCCACATTCTCAGTCAAAGTCAGCCAGCATTTGTGCCGCTTGGCTTATATTTGTTGTTTTAGAACGATGTCATCAGTGAAGCTGAGGTGGTGTAGTTGCCGGCCTTCTATCTTCAATCTCATTTTTCCCATTCTAATTGTCACATGATGTTATGGAAGGTGGTGCTGAAGAGTTTTCGTGAAATGGTATCACCCTGTTGAACGCCTCTTTTGACATCAATGATCACTTCCTTGTAGAATGGTGAGATCCTGGTGGTGAATCCATAACACAGCTCAGAAAGGATCTTCATGTATTGGGTTTGAACACCCTGTTTGGCTAGGTTCGATGACTGCTTCAGTCTCCACAGAATCAAAGGCTTTCTTTAAATCAATGAACGTGAGACAGCAGCTTTTTTTTAACTACTTTTTGCAAAGTATTCTTTTTTTAATACTTTATTATACCACCGTGAGATATACAATTACAACGTTGTTAATGTTTGGAGGTTTCGGTCACATAGTGTTCCAGCACCCGCCTCCACCAGTGCCCATATCCCACCACCAATGTCCCCAATTCCCTCCTCCCTCCCTTAGCCTGCCTAAATGGCAGGTTCTTTATCTCTTTTCTTTGTCCCTCTCTCTCCCTTCCTTCTCCCTACATTGTGGGTTACAGCAACTTTTTGAACTCCCCACAAACCTCAATGAGCTTGGTTACTGTGTGGATATGGTCGATTGTGCTGAATCCTTTCCGGAAGCCAGCTTGCTCGCATGGTTGTCCTTCATCTAGTGTTCTGCCAATCCTGTTCAGGATGACTTGAGTGAACGTCTTGTAGATGACGCACAACAGGCAGATGGAGCGATAGTTGTCAATTTCGTGAATGTCTCCCTTTTGAACAGTCGAATTGTCCTGCTGTTTTTCATTGGTAGGGCACCTTGCATTCAGACAGGTAGCGTGTGAAGAGCCGAGCCAGTGTATTGATGAGTACCAATGGCAGATTCTTCAGGTGTTTGGGTCTGACTTTGTCTTGGCTGGTTGCTGTTCTCTTCTTTACTGACGAAATGGCATGTTGGATTTCAGAAGGGAGAACTTTGGGAATGACATAACCATCCTGTGGAATTTGGTATGTGGGCAGGTGGATGTGGCTATCAAGGAGATCTGAGGAGAAGTCATGGATAAGTTTCTCCATTTCCCTTTCTGGAAGATGTGATAATAAAAATATAATCACAGATTATAGATAATAAAATAATATAATAATTAAAAATAAAAATAATAAAAGATAATAAAATGTATTAATAAAAAAGACCAGAGTTCAGCACAGCTCCAAAGGGCTTTTGTAGTGCCACAAGTTCTACCACCACAATCCAATATAATGGAAGACCTCTAGCTCTGGTCAGAACATAGACCATACATGAGAGCCCAATTCTCCTACCAGAGAGGATCCTACCAGAGAGAGTCCCACCAAAGTGGACCTCACCATAGAGGAGACAGTACCTATATATACATAAAAGTAATCCTAACTTCAGGATCTTTGTCCTGTCAACAAAGATCAACAGCTTCTAGATAGAAGAAGATTGTAAAAGGGTGGTGCCACACCCTACTAAAGGACTAAACAAATGATTGTGCCAGGACTAATCCCTTCTTCCAAGATTATAAGATTATCTGTTATGTAAAAACTTACTCTTAACCTGCCCCTCGAGGCTGCAGGTGTGGCTACATGCCCAATTGCATCGGCATGTTGCAGACTGGAGACAGGCTTGTCTATACTCAGGGCTCTGCCCCTTGGGCCCTAGGTGGTTGATGGTCTGACATAGAAAAAGACTGGACCCCCTGGGATGAACCCAGAGCCATGGCAGAGCCTGGCAATCTGCCTGTGGTGTATTCCGTATGCCAAACAGTAAAGATAATGGACCAATGAATGGAGATGTTAATGGCCCCACTCAAGCAAATGGATGAGCAATGGGAAGTCAAGTGACAAGTGACAAGTAAAACACTAAAGGGGGAGCTGGTATAAAGTAATACTCTTAATTTCATGTACTTCATGTAATCTAGATGTTACCCACAAGGTCTTTCTTATTTATTATTTGCACCAGGGTGATTCTGAGTATCTTGATCTTTGTATACTGAAAGTTTCACACTCACCAGCATGAGGGCAAACTAGTATGATCCTTCCTAAAATCTTAAAAGTATAGTCTCAACATAGCCAGGGTGGTAGCCTCCTGATAAATTCTAACTGTCCCACTCTGGATCTAGTGGGTATAAAGAGAAGCTGTGCCCAATCTAGATAACATAGGAGTCATAGTCGTTAAGTCAGAAGTTACTCATTCAGAGTCAAGGTGACTTCTGTAACTGCCACATCCTCCATCAGTGTTTACACATAAAAGAAATCTTATTAGTATGAACCCTGGCTTAAAAACATGCAAGTAGATTAAACTGTGAGTGGATAAAACAGCAAAGCTCCCAAGCTAGCTAGGCCTGTCATCCAGCAATTGCTAAATGGAAATATATAGCTGAATTTCAGATTACTCTTAGTTTCACATATTCTCATGACCTGAATATGATATTTAGCTTTTTAATCTCAAAGTTTTTTATTTCTTGAAATATTAGTGTAAGTGGAAAATTGATTAAAGGCTGAATAATTTATGGATCATTTAGATTTCTTATCGCCTCTAGAAACAGTTACATTTCATTACTCAATCTTTCTTGCTTTTATTATTTTATTGTTCTTTATGTTATTTCTCTTTTTTCTATTCATTTCATTCCAGCACCATGCTGTTTTAATTGCTATATGTATAGTAATTACTGTGCTTTAAATTTATGTGCTTTAGAGTACAGTTTCAAATTATATAAAGTTAGAGAAATCTTTTTTCCCAAGGATTGCTTTTGTTATTTTGGTAGGGGGTATTATTGTTTTATATGAATTTCAGAAATATCTGATCTATTTCTTTGAATAATTTCATGGCTCTCTTTCTAGGGGTTGCATTTGGTCAGTATAATTCTTTACAAATATTTTATTAATGCACTGTGACTTACAAAGTTATTCACAGTTAAGTTTTAGACATTCAATATTGCAGCATGGTCCCACCATCACTGTCAGCTCCCATCCACTGATATTCCCAGATTCCCTCCCATATCTTACTTCTCCATCCTGCCCTCCTGACTTAAACCTTTCAAAGTTCAATTGCTAGTTTGGGGTTTGGGTATCTAGATTTCAGTGATTTTTACTGTGTTTATCCTTATTCTTCTGACTTACTTCATTTAACATGCTGTCTTTCAGTTCCATCAACATTGCTGAGAATTGCATGATTTCATCATTCTTTACTGCTGTGTAGTATCCATTGTGTATGCAAGCAATATCTTCCCGATCCATATATCTCCATGTATCTGTCTTTAGTCATCTAGGTTGACCTCAACCCTTCAGTATTTTACTGAGTGAGTACATGTAAAGAGTACATGTACACACTCTTTTGAATGAATATTTTTCTGTCTTGGGGTGGTGCCAAAAAGTCATTTGGGGTCTCAATTCTGAGTTTACTGAATACCCTCCATACTAACAGACTACCATCTTGTGGTACCAGACTACCACCCCATCAGCAGTGGATGAGAGTTCCTTTTTCACCACATCCCTGCTAACAGAGCTTGTTCCCAGTATTTTTGATGTGTGCCATTCTCATGGGTGTAAGCTGATATTTCATTTTCATCTTGATTTATATTTCACTTTTACATGTAGTCTTTAGGGTTTTTTAAAAATAATGTTATCTTCAAAGAGTGAGAGCTTGACTTCTTCATTTCCTATCTGTATGATCTTAATATCTTTTACTTTACTATTTGCTATGGTGAGTACTTCCAGTACTATATTGCATAGAAGTGGTAAGAGTGGGTACTCTTGTCTTGGCTTGATCTTAGAGGTAAGGCTTTCAGATTTTCCCCATTGAGTATAAAGTTTTCTGTGGGCTGTGATCAATGTCTTTGACTATATTAAGGAAAGGAAATTTCCTTCAATTCCTATTTTAACCATTAGTGGGTGCTGGATATTGCAAATTCTTATGTTTATTGATATGATTGCATGATTTTTCTTATATTGATATTATATATTGCAATGAATGACTTACATATATTAAAGCATCCTTGCAACTTCAGGATGAATCCCACTTGAGATGGTGAGTGATATTTTGGATAAATTTTTTAAATTATATTTGCTAACATTTTGTTGATAGAATCTATTTCATCAGGGATATTGGTCTGTTGTTCACTCTTTTGTGGTATCTCTGCTTATGGTATGAGAATAATATTTGCTTCGAATAAACTGGTTGGGTTCGACAGCGTGATACCATTTCACCAAAACTCTTCAACGCCACCCTCGAGAACATCATGCGACAATTAGAATGGGAAGGAATGGGAGTGAAGATAGATGGTCGGCAACTACACCACCTCCCGCTTCGCTGATGACATCGTTCTAATAACACCAAACATTAGCCAAGCAGCACAAATGCTGGCTGATTTCGACCGAGAATGTGGAAAGATAGGTCTACAGCTGAATCTCAACAAAACTATGTTCATGAGAAATGAACTAGTTCCAGAGGCCCCATTCACTCTCAATGGAACAAACATCTCTGAATGCAGCAGTTATGTGTACCTAGGTCGAGAAGTCAGCATGATGAACGACCTAAAACCTGAGCTGCGCAGGAGGAAGAGAGTGGCATGGAATGCCTTCAAAGTCATCTAAAAAATAACTGAAAGGACAAAGAACCTTCGGCTCCGGGCACATCTCTTTGACTCCACCATTCTCCCTGCATTAACATATGCCTCAGAGACCTGGGCCCTACGAAAGCAGGATGAGAATGCTATTCGGGTCTCCCAGAGAGGAATCGAAAGAGCTATGCTTGGAATATCATGCCTCACTCAAGTGAGAGAAGGAATCTGGAGTTCTGACCTCCGTCGCTATTCAGAATCAGGGATGCTGTCTCGTTTGCCAAGGCATCGAAAATCAGATGGGCTGGATATGTAATGCGATTTGGAGACAACCGCTGGACTAGAGCCTTTACTGACTGCATCCCACGGGTTCTCAAAAGACCATGTGGCCGCCCACCTACAAGATGGTCAGACTTCCTTGTCAAGACCCTGAAGGAACGGTTTGAGGCTCTTCATATTCCTGAAGCAACCAGATGCCATTGGGCTACATTGGCACGTGATAGGGTCCAATGGAAATGTTACTGGCGCCCTCTTGAGCAAATCAATGAATAAGGGGATTCAAGTGATCAAGTGATCAAGTGAAACTGTTTGGAGTATTTCCATTTCTTCAATTTTCTGAAATAGCCTACAAAGGATTGGCAGTAGGTTTTCTTAAAAGGTTTGAAAAAATTCACTGTAAATCTATCTGGGACTGGGCTTTTGTCTTTAATGAGTCTTTGATTGCCATTTTAAGTTGTTAAAAAGTGATAGTATCTTCTTGATTCAGACTTGGGAGGTTACAGGAGTCCAATAATTTATCCATTTCTTCTAGGTTCTCTTGTTTCATGGCATATAGATTTCCAAAAATAGTCCCTGATGATCCTTTGAATTTCTGTTGTTTCTGTTGTGATACTCTCTGTGTTTATTGACATATGTGTCTACTGAATCATTTCTGATTCAGTTTTTAGGATTTATTCTCTTTAGTTATGATTATTGTTAGTTATTTATTAATCTTGTTAACTTTTACAAAACTAACTTTCAGTTTCATTCATCTTTCAAATTGTTTTAATTAATTTTCTCTCTGATTCTCTATTTTCGGTCTTCTCTTCTCTATAATTTTTCATTACACTCTTCTTGTATACAGAGACAAAAGCAGAAAACGAGACTACTGCTATCTGTTTAATTTGATAAATATTGAGAACTAGCCAATTAGATTGTGAGAACTTTAAAAGTGTAAAGATAAAAAGCATTCTTGAGATTTTTTAACTTTAATTTGTGTTTTCTTGGTTGTTTCCAGATTCTAGCTATTATGAATAGTGCTGCTATGAACATAGAAGTGTAGATGGTGTTTCCACTGTGTGATTTTGGTCTCACAGGGTATATTCCCAGAAGTGGTATTGTTGGGACAAATGGAGTAATGACCATATTGTTTTCCAAAAAGTACCAGTCAACGTTCCCATCAACAGTGGATGAGAGTCATTTTCTTCCCACATCCACGCCAGCACTGATTGATCTTGATCTTTTGGATATGTGCCAATCTCTGTGGTATGAGATTATTTCTCATTGTTGTTTTGATTTGCATCTCTCTGATGATTAGTGATGATGAGCATTTTTTTTCATATACCTTTTGCTCATTTGAATTTCTTCCTTGTCGAAGTTTCTGTTCATTTCTTCTCCCCATTTTTGATGGGGTTGGCTGTTTGAGAGAGAAAGAGAGAGAGAAGTTAAAATTGCCTGCTATAGATGCAGGCTGGGGAGGGGGGAATCATGGGACATTGGTGGTGGGAAATGGGCACTAGTGGAGTGATGGGTGCTAGAACACTGTATGACTGAACACAAATAAACCCTGTATGACTGAACACTTTTTTAACTGTATATCTCACGGTGGCATAATAAAAAATTTTAAAGAAGAGAGGTAATATATTTTGAAAAAAAGTACATTTAGAACTATTTAATGAATAATAAAGCACCATGCACTCAAAATTGTGTTTTTCTTATAACTCAATGCAAATAAATGAAAAGCAATAGGAACATGTTATACAGAAATCTTTAAGAGAAATCTCATATTATTGGTAACTTAGGTTTCAAGATTGACTGTTAAAAACATAATTAGATATTGTGTGCATTGTATAAATTCCAGTACTGGGATGAAGAAATCATTTCACATAGAGATTTAATTAGTATTTAAGTATATTTGGGTATTCAATTGCTTCTCATGAGTTATCCACATGGTTTGCATTTTAAATCATGTTTGATATTTTAATAATTAGGCTGAATGTTAAATGTTTATACACTCTGGAGGTACCTGGAAGATCTGGTTGAGACTCAGTGGGGCAACTTTTCTTTTTCCTCTTAGACATGGAAATTTCCTCCCAGCATAAGCCCTAGAAACTTTTAGTTGAAAACAGCCATTGAATGCATCAAAAGGCAGTTTCTTTACCATTCACCTGAACTCATATTACTGTTGAATGAGCATATAATGTGATTTTCTCTGATGCATTCTTTACTTAGATGTGAATCCATTGTCAGATTCACTATCAATACTTGATTTAATTATCCTTGCTAATTAAATCAATATTAAATAAAGTATAATAAAATTATACTTTATTTAATTGTCCTTGACGTTATTTTAGTAGCACTGGTGACTGCATGATAGAAATAAACAAACTTCCTGATTAAACCACACTCACTTTATTTTAGCTATAAAAGTACTTAGGCAGTCTACAAGTATTGAGACATTTTCTGTGTCATTTGGCTTAACACTGTGATTTGTTCATGCTACCAAATTTTGAACAGCCATGATTTGATTTTAATTTGACCAAGCAACATTGGTCAATTGCATCAATTGGTTAAAAGCATTCTTCAATTTAGGCAACAAATCCAGGTACTTGGAAAAGGTTGCTCTCATGATTTCTCCACATATATAAAACAAAGAATAACTTCTTGGGGGAAGCAAGATGGTAGCAATGACCCTGTTAAAAAGGGGGAGAATGAGGACCAGAGTGATAATCCAGTTGGTAGGGCATTTGCCTTACATGCAACCGACCCAGATTGGATCCACAGCATCCCATATGGTCCCCCAAGCACTGCCAGGAGTAATTCCTGAGTGCAGAACCAGGAGTAACCCCTGAGCATTGTCAGGTGTTACCCCCAAAAAAAGGGGGCGAAGAAGAAATGAACAGAAACTTCCTCAAAGAAGTTCAAATGTCCAAACGGCATGTGAAAAATGCTCTTCATCATTCATCATCAGGGAGATGTAAATCAAAACAACAAGGTATCAGACTGGCACACATCCAAAGGACCAAGAACAACCAGTGCTGGCATGGTTGCAGGGAGAAAGAGACTATCATCCATTGTTGGTGAGAAAGCCGACTGGTACAACCTTTTTTGAAAACAATATGGACATTTCTGTAAAAACTAGGACTTGAGTTCCTATTTGACTGAGAATATAGCTTGGGGGCCCAAAAACACACAGCAGAAACACCATTTGCACTACTATATTCACTGCACTGCTATTCACAATCGCCAGAATCTGGAAACACCTAATTCATAGAGGACCCATGGCTCTTGGCCCAATGTGTGATAACAGAATTTTGATATGTCTGAAAAAAGGCATTTGGGGTTCAACTCAATACCTTGTAAATCGAGGGATTTGACGTTATGAAGGTGGTTAGTGGAGAGTCACTGCACGTGGTCCACCATGACTTCCTTCTTGGACCAGTCCTCACCACAAACAACAAACAATAGAAGAAAACTTCCCTGAGCACCAACTATCTAGGCTCTCGAGATCTAGAATGGGCCTCGCGTGTCCCTGGCCTGCCTTTGTTGGACTGGTGGCCCAGCTGCACACCCAGAATGCCCAAGTTGTAAAGAGAAACACCCCGGCCTTGGTCCCAGTCCAAGCTGGATCATAAAGTAGTCATTGCTACTGGATCCCAGGGGGTGTGGCAATGCCAGTAGGCCAGTTGGCCAACCTGGATGGGTGGGGCAGAGCACCAATTGCCAGAGAGCTTCCTCGGGTTACTGACGACACAAAATCATCAGTGTGCCTCTGACCAATCTCCAGCAACCCAGGATTTAAGCAGCCCAAAGTTAGGTATGTGGGAGCCATGTCCACAAACCGCTCAGTTATACCAACTCATTTACCTGACTGCTCCAGAAACCCATAAATAAACCTCAAAGGAGATTGGAACCCCAAGTTAAGAAGCTCATTCACCGGTTATGATCCAGACTGGTAGATCATATATAAATCTCGAAAGAGATCAATAATGGGCAGAGATGTCCTTCTCTGCCAGGCTGAGTTAACTGGGGCAATCTGGATGGGAACACGTTTGGGTCTGGCCCATCTCAGCAGAGCCCCAGCAACTGAGGAATCTCCACAGTTCACAGTCGCTGCCATGTTTAAGACTGAACACCACTGCTTGAATGAGCTCCATCCAAAATTTAAGCCTCTGATAAACTCAAGTTTATCAAGCTTTGTGACTGAACTATCCAGGCTTTCATGGAGTCATGATTGGGCTCTGAACCCCAACTGTACTACCGGAAGACTGGCGGTCACTTCATGTCCCAAAGCTAACACCCAGTTAAAAATTAAGCTCCAACTTTAGCACCCCATTAAATATTTTGTAATTCCTGGAGCACATGGCTGCTACAATACTTACATACTATGATTACAAGCTGTATGTTGTAATACGCAATATAAAGTAAAGTAATTAGTGTGCTAAAGGAACAGGCTTGTGGGGGTGGGTGGGAAATTGGGGACCTTGGTTATGGTAAGGGAACGTTGGTGGTGGGACTGGTGCTGAAATACTGAATACCTGAAACAACTGTATTGTCAACAACTTTGTAATTCACAGTGATTAAATAAAGATTAAAGACAAATATCTTCTCTTGTCTTTGTTAGATGGGCACAGCATCACTATTTTGAGCTTAAAATGCAGTCTGGATTTCTAAATTTTACAAGTTAAATAAATAAAACATCTTATTCTGACTTCTCCACCCTTCCTCCTGCTCTTCTAACAACATATGAATCTTTCTACCACACATTAACATAAACTGTGGCATTTTCTCTTTTTAGAACTATGCTGTGGCTATCTTCTTTTCAGTTATAAATACTCCAGCTTGACTGTGATAAATTATGAATTTTACAGAAAATCATGTAAAACAGAATCCTATTAGAAACAATATGGCCAAGGGAAAATAATTTCCCAAATCAAATTTGTAAAGCACCTACCCTTCTATGTAGCACACCTGAAAAGCACATATAGCAGCAGGATGATGCAATGTAAACTCGGAACTAAGCAACAGTCTGGGTTCAGATTTACCCTAATAAAAATTATGAGTGAAGTGAATTGTGTCACAGCAGAGAAACAAATTAGACTGTATTTGTCAAACTTTAACAAACATTTGAATCACCTGGAACACAGTTAAGGCATAAATTTCTGCACCCTGTGTCCAGAGATTTTTAAGGTAGTAGGCTTGGTATGGATTTGAGATTTCACATTTTTTTCATGAGCTCCTGGGTGATACTATTATGACAGCTCTGTGAACTCCACTTTGAGAAGCACTGAGTTAGGTCTTCACTGCCTTAAAATAAAGCAAGACATGTGGTCTGATTTACCTCTAACTCCCTTAAGACCCCAACCCAGTGATTTTCTCTTATCCCGAGGAAATGTGCAACCCCTTTCCTAGTGCCTACAATGAGCTAGTCTATTCCATACCTTGGGCATATGATTTCAATAGTTCCAGACCTCTCTAATGCATGCGAGAAGATGTCTTTTATTTAATTTTTATTATACCACCATGAGATATACAATTACAAATATGTTCATGTTTGGGTTTCAGTAATATAGTGTTCCAGCAACTATCCCTCCACCAGTGCCCATTTCACACCATCAATGTTCCCTGATGACCTCTCCCCATCCCCAAGCCTGTACCTATGGTATGCATTGTGCCTCCTCTCTCTGTCTCTGTCTTTCTTCCTTCACTTACACATTGTGGTTTGCAATACATACACATAGAGGTAATCGTCTATATCCCTTTGCCTACATTCAACACTCAGTTCTCGGCTGGTATTGTCATTCCCAACAATTATTAGCACACTGTTTCCTTCTCTCTTAACTAACCTCTGACTCACACATACTTGTGGTAGATTTCACCCACTGACAAGACCTCCTGATCCATGTTTTTGCCTGACCTTGGATATTAGTATCACACTATCTTTTTAATATCCTGCAAATAAATGCAGTCATTCTATATCTGTCCTTTTCCCTCTGACTAATTTCACTCAACATGATCCTCTCCATGTCCATCTATTTATAGGTAAATTTCATAACTTTGTTTTTACTAACAGTTGCATAGTGTTCCATTGTGTAGATGTACCAGTTTCTTTATCCAGTCATCTGTGCTTGGTCACTCTTGAATATCCTTAGATCTACTTACTGCTACAGCCGTGGTCACCGACAGTGTCAGTACAGAAGTTCTCTTCTACCTCCGAGGATGCTGGGGAATGGATGAAAACTCACAAGTCCAGCACAATTCCAAAAAAAGGCTTTTAATAGTACAAAAACTCTTCCACAGCAATCCAATATAATGAAAGAACTCTAGCTCTGGTCCAAACTTAGACCATACACAAACGCCTAAGTCTCCCACCAAAGAAAGAGGATTTCACCTGAGAGGAGTCCTACCCAAAAGAAGGAGCAAAAAGCAGAAGAGCAAAAATCCAAGGAGCAGAAAGCCGAGGGGGCCTCAAGTCAGTCCCCTTATATACACCAAAGTAATCCAACAGGGAAGGGTATGTCAACAAAGAACTCTAAACAGTGTAGAAGGGCAGTGCCACACCCTATTACAGGTATAAACAAAGGTTATAGGTTATGTCAAGGACTAATCCCGTCTACTGAGATTATCTCTTATGTAAAAGACTGGAGAGAGAGAGATATAAAGTAATACATCTTAATTTCATGAGCTTCATGTAATCTAGATGTACCCACAAGGTCCTTTTTATTTATTATCTGCACCAGGGACAAGATTCTGAGTATCTTGTTCTCCATATACTGAAAGGGTCCGTGGCCTGCCATGCCAGCAGAGCCTCACAACAAGCCAGACGACCCTCCCTTCTCCATGGGGCCCACCATTTTCCACATCCGACTTCCCTCTTGTCACAACTACACCCAGCAGACCAGATTATCACAGACACCCACCCTGCAGCAGTTTTCTTTCAATCCGGCCCAGGTATGCTGAACCAGAGACTCTCAGACATGGGGCAGAGCTGCTACTTGCTCTCCCTGTGCCCAGCTGCTCATGAGGCACCCAGGAGGCATGGCGGGTTCTAGCCCTGGCCTGCCACCCCAGCAGAGCCTCACAACAAGCCAGACAACACCCCCACCCCCCGACTCCATGGGGACCGCCGTTTTCCACATCTGGACTTCTTTCTCATCACAACTCTACCCAGCAGAGCAGACTATCACAGCCTGGCTCGCCCGGCCTCTAGCGCCTGCACGGTTCATCAATAAATGCTTTATTTAGAGGTGACTACAAGAGTATGCCACCCGCACGGCAAGCCTGGCAAGCTGCTCGTGTCGTATTTGATATGCCAAATACCAGTAACATTTATATTGGGTCATTCTCGTGACCTAATATAATGGTTTGAGGCTTTTATGTTTTTGGGTTCTACTAGAATGAGACAGGACATATGGAGATATTACCAGTGCCCGCTCTAGCAAATAGATGATTAACGGAAGGTAGTGATAGTGATACTGAAAGGGTCACACTTGCCTGCATGAGGGCAAACTAGTATAATCCTTTCTATAATCTTCCTATAGTCTCAACGTAGCCAGGGTGGTAGTCTCCTGGTAAATTCTAACTGTCCCATGCTGGATGCAGTGGGTATAAAGAGGAGCTGTGCCCAATCTAGAAAACATAGACGTCTTAGTAGATAGATGTATAAGTCAGAAGTTATTCAGAAGTCAAGGTGACTTCTGTAAGTGCCACACCCTCTAGCAGTGTTTACATAGAAGAAGAGAGGTCTCATTAGAATGAACCTTGGCTTAAGTAGATTAAACTGTGAGTTGGTAAAAAGCAAAGCTCCTGAACTAGCTAAACCTGTCATCCAACAAATGCAGTGATAGTATAGGGGGTAGAAAACTTGCCTTGCATGCAACTGACATGGATTTTCTGATAGCCCCCTAAGAGCAGCTTATAGTCTCCTGAGTCCCAGCAGGAATGATTCTTAAGCACAGAGTCAGTAATACGAACTGAGAATCACAATGTCTGGACTCAAAAAACATTTAAAAATAGAGTATTTATGCAAGCACTTAATCATCCATGAAAAGAACAATACAGAGAAAACAAATGGTAGTTTCACAGATAATTACCATATTTCTGACCAGGGTATACATTGTAAAAAATATCTATGCTGTAGAAGACAATTGTTCAATTGCTTCAAAAAAATTTGTGCCCACAACTGACTGACAGAATAATCACACTAGTGTCAGTGCCCTTCATAATTTTTTTTGCTTTTTTTTGGGTCACACCTGGCGACACCAGGGATTACTCCCTGGCTCTGTACTCATGAATTACTCCTGGAGGTGCTCGGGGACCATATGGGATGCCAGGTATTGAACCCTGGCCGGCATGGGCCGGCACGGCCAGCACAGGCCGGCACAGGCCGGCCGTGTAAGGCAAACGCCCTACCTGCTGGGTTATCGCTACAACCCCGGTGCCCTTCACAATTCTGAGGCTTTGTGACCAAATCTAATGCCTTTTACTTCAGTGATAGTGAAAAGCTTTATTATCTGCATGCAGAGTTAATTTTGTTGGTTGAGCTCTAGTGAATGCAATTTATTTTTAGGGTTGGCCCTTTCTAGCAACTTGTAAGCAAGGAATTCATTAGGTTCTACTATTTTGTTTTATTGTAGAAATACATAAGATCACCTAGAAAAGATGATTTACTAGAAGTTAAAAGAACTTCTGAAAATCCATATAGTAATAACTAACAACTCATTAGAAAAATGGTTTTTTGGAAAAACAAGCAATTCACTGTATCACTGTCTTCCCGTATATCATCAATTTGCTAGAGCAGGCACCAGTAACATCTCAATACATCCTGTCACATGCGAGATAGCCCAAGGGCATCGTCCCGCTCCAGGAACATAAAGAGCCTCAAACCATTCCATTAGGTCATAGGAATGAGGTCTATAATTGTCACTGGTATTTGGCATGTCAAATACGACATGGGTAGCTTGCCAGGCTCTGCCGTGAGGGTGGGATATTCTAGTAGTCACCTAAAAACTTGAGCAATTATAGATGAGCCATGCAACCACAAAGCAGGCTATGCGAGCTGGGCTGTGATCAGCTCTACTGCTGGGTGGAGCTTTGAGGAGAGGGGAGTCCGGATGCACACACAAAAAATATAGAGGGGCCAGAGCAACAGTACAGCTGGCCTTGCATGAGGCTGACCCAGCACTGTGTTTAAAGTAAATCATAAAAAAGAGCCTAAAAAAATATGCCTGCTATAAAGGCAGGCTGGGGGGAAGGGGAGGGAATTTGGGGCCACTGGCCATGAGAACAGGGCACTGGTGGAGGGGCAGATGTTGAAATAATGTATGCTGGAATAATGCACAAAAATCATGAACATTTTTGTAATTGTGTATCGCACAGAGGTAGAATAAAAATTTTTTTAAGAAAAGAAAAGCATGTCTTTAAGAAGACATGCTTTAAAATTTTCCTCAAGACCATTGAACCCTTATAAAATAATGTCTTTACACCATTTAAGATCAGAAAAATTTCTTTCTGTTATGTGTTGAATTGCAATCTTCCCACTTTAAATTTAAATATGCTGGAGTCCTAACTCCCAGTAGCTCAGTGTATGGTCTAGTTTGGACACAAGAGTGTCAGAGATACAGTCTACAGAGAAAATAAATTTTAAATGAAGGCATTCATTAGTAGTACCCAAAAGAATGAGTAGTGTTCTTAGAAAAAGGAAAAAACGTGGACAGAAACACATAAACAGAGATGCAAGGAAGGAGGGAGAGGGGTTGGGGGGAAGTGGCGGTAATCCACAAGTCACACAGTGGACCTAGAACATGTCCTTTCCTCTGAGAACTCATAAAGAGCCTATTCTACCCACACCTTGATTTCCCAGGATGTTTCTTCAGGCTCCAGTAAAGTTTTCCTAAAGACTTTTTTTTGTTATTTTATAAAAGTTTTAATTTTATTTCAAGACATTTTTCAACAGAATTGTCCTATTCCAGAGGCTCTATTCACTTCTTTCTACAGATGTTCAATTTCTTAGGAGGACCATTGGTTTTTGGGGTGTGTTTTTCTGTTTTGTTTTGTTTTTTACTTTTTTTTTGTGTAACTCTACCTAATCAGCAATTATCAGCTCTAAAGAATCTTCAAGAACCTGCAAACAGAGTCCAAAAAATTTTACTTAAACCTAAGTGTGTGTGTGTGTGTGGGGGGGTGGAGGCAGACGAGATAGAGAAGGAACCAGTTTGACAATAATAGTTGGAAACTGTAAAGCTAGACTAGAACTGAATTACTGAAAGTAGTAAAAGGATATATGAGATAACCCTTCAATGAGGGAGGGGGAGGAGGAGTAAAAGAGAGAAACAGAGAGAGACAGAGAGCCAGAGAGAAGTGCTGCCAAAGAGGCAGATAAGGTGGTGGGAGGGAAACTGGGGACATTGTTGTGGGGAAATGTGCACTGGAAGGATGGGTGTTAGAACACTGTATGAGTGAAGCCCAATCAGAAACACCTTTGTAATGGTCTTGTCACTCACTTGTAACTTGTGTTCCCATTGTTCATTGATTTGCTCCAGTGGGTGCCAGTAATAATGAGGTCCATTATTGTTACTCTTTTTGGCACAGATAGCTTGCCAGGCTCTGCCATGTCTCTGGGTTCATTCCAGGGGCCCAGTCTATTTCACAGTTATTTAATTAAAAAAATTACTGAAGCATTATATAAAACTTCTCTGTTCAAATATATCTTACACACTCAGTCCAGTGACATAGTTACTTTAGGAGTTCTCTATGAGATTAACAATTATATGGGCTCTTAAGACCAATCATTCAGTTCACTCAATCAAAACCTGTAAATTTCAGGCATATTTGTTCTACCACAGTAACCCTATTAAATTTTTAGAGAATTATGTTTTTATTCCTAGCCTCCAACTTTCCTTTTCACATCATTTTCAGTTATTAAAATTTCCTATTGAATACACTGATTTATACTTACATCTTCCTATTGAATACACTGATTTGTACAAGCAATTCACAGAATTAAAATTAATCATGCATTCCTGAGAAAATACTTGACAACCTTATTCATAATGAGGGACAAGCAAATATATAATCCAAAACAATGGTGTACTTGAATCATAATATGGGACATATTTTAGACAAAGTAGAAATGAATGTAGAATCATTGCTGATAAAGTCATAGATTATCCTAGAGGAAACATCGTTTCAAAAATTATAAAATATATAAATATGGAGTCTATTTATAAATTATTCATTAGAGATTTATCCTATATAAATGTTGACAACTGGTCTTAGAAGCATGTATATTCATCTCTATACAGGGTCTAGTATAAGTATGTGTAAAATATCACAATATCACTTTTACAGCATTTTTAATGTGTATAGTCAAAACACCCATCAATAAGAAAATTTTTAAATTGAGAGGTGATCTCATTATGGCATACTGTGAATGTTTTAGAGTGAGAGAGTTCTCTCTGTACCAACATACAAAAACTCTTCAAAATACAGTTAAAAGGATGAAAGCAAAATATAGAAAATGTGGAGCATCAGTCCACATACACAGTGAACAAACTACTGCATGCTGGCTTTGCATGTATATATGTAAGAAAACAAGCACACACGAAGACTTAATTTTATAAGTATACTTGTTACGAAAATGCGCTGAATTATAATACAGAGAATGAAAATGAAAGATTTTTTGGAACTCTATGCAATATAGTTCCAAAGTGCTAAAACATATTTTTAGTTCAGACACTGTGATTTATATTACTGTTAATAGTGTTTCAGGCACATAATGCTCCAACATTCACTCAATGCTAGAATCCTAGTGTCCAAATCAATGTCAGTTTCTCCAGGATTTCTCCCATCCCCCTTACCTCTTTGGTAAACTAGGTTCTACACACCTTCTCAGGGCCTGATAATGCTCGTTATTTATAATTCCTTTAATTTTTTTATCCACATAGGAGACAGATCTTTCTGTATTTGACCCTTTCCGTCTGACTTCTTTCAGCATGATACTCTCTAATTCCATATAGAGCAGTGCAGACTTTCATTTTATAAGTAAATAATATTTTATTGGTTACAAATATTCTAATTCTTTATCTACTTACCGTTCTTTAGGAATACATTTTCCTGATTGGAAGTGATGAAAGCACTTTTTCACACACATATTGTCAATCTCGGTATGTCTTTGAGGAAGTACCTGATCAGCTCTTTTCCTCATTTTTTGATGGGACTGTTTGTTGCTGTTGAGTTATAGATCTTTGATACTGTTTGTCATAAGCATTGTATGCAAATTTTCTCTAAGAAATAGAAAATTTTATATAGATCACAGTAGCTTGTTGTTTTGTTATTTTTGCTATGCAGAATATTGTTAAACTGATGCAATCTTTTAAATGTTTGCTTTTGTTTTTCTTGTCCAATGATAATTGAGCCATCAAGATATCTCTATAGTCAATATAATGTATAATTCATTGTTTTTCTCAGCTTGTTTATGAATTCAGATCTAATATCAAGGTACTTAATTCACTTTCAGTTAACTTTTGTGTATAGTGTGAGATAGGGAACCAAGTTCATTTTTGCATCTGCATAATCGGTGTTCTAAGTTTTATTGTTGAAGATATTTTCTTTGATCCACTTTATACATGAGAACATTTTGTACCTAAGGAATTGTCTCTTAGTTCTTCAATTCTACTTCATAGGATTGCGAGTCTACCTTTATTTGAGCACACACAAATTCTGATAAGCATAGCTTAACCATATAATTTAAAATTAAGATAAGAAAAGTCTTTCATCATATTTTATTTCCCAGGATTGCTTTGATATTCAAGGAGTTTAATTACTTCACATAAATGTTAGCAGCACTTAGGTCACAAACTTATAGAACATCATAAAAACATCTATAAAGATTGTATTGAATCTGTATGGTGCTCTGGTGCTATGGCTCTCTAGCAATATTAATCATTGCAATTCATGAACAAAGGATACTTCCATGTCCTTCTGTCCTTTCTTTCACTCTAATAGTGACATTTAAAAAATATTTCAGTTCCTTCGTTAGACTAAGTGTATGATTTTTAGAGACACAGTTGTGAATAGAATTTTATTTTATTTTGCTCTCTTCTGCTTCATTGTTTACATATACGAAGTCCCTGGATTTCTGTGTATTTATTGTATAGTTTTCCACTTTACTGAATAAAAAAATATTTGGTGGGCATGGTGTTTGAATTAAAATTTCAGGATTTTCTTTAATTTTATTTATTTGATTTTTTTTATTATAACACCATGAGATAGACATTCGCAAAGCTGTTCATGATTGGGTTTCATTCATACAATGTTGCAGCACCCATTCCTCCACCAGTGCACATTTCCCATTACCAATGTCCTCAGATTCTCTCTCCCAGTCCCCTTGCTTGCCTCTATAGCAGGCACATTTCCTCTCTTCTCTCTCTCTCTCTCTCTCTCTCTCTCTTAGGATTTTATAACTATAAAAGTTAGGGTTTCTAAAAATAAAATGATGTCATATAGTTTGACTTATTTTCTGATCTGTATCCCATAAATATCTACTTCTTGCCTAGTTGTTGAGGAAAATAGTAGAAACAGTGGACAGCCTTGCTTTTGCCTGATCTTAGAATAAAGGCTTTAATTTTTTTCACTATTGGTAATGATATTAGCTGTGAGTTTGTGGTAAAAGGCTTTACTTATTAAGGACTGTTCCCTCTATAGCCATGACATTTTATGCTGAGATTTTAATCACAAATGGGTGATGGATCTACTTTTCTCAGATCATAATGCTTTGAAAGTAAGGATTAGCCACAAATAGCAAGCTGGATACACTCACCTGCCCCATGGACAAGATCCATCGGCATCTTGTTTTGTCTTGTCCCAAACATTACCAGATCAACCCCAGAATTCCATCCCGATGCCACGCTTTGGGAGTGTGTGACTGGTAAATTGGCCCAACTGTCCACAGGCAGATATGGAGACACTTGTATTTGCAGCAGCCAAAATCATTTATGGACTGACCCCCCAAACCGCCTCCAAGGCTAAGTGATGGGGTGACAGACAAGTAAGCTTGCCTAAAACCTTCATACACAAACCAGAACACATACTTATTTTTATGTAACACAAGCAAACCATCCCTCAGGATAAAGGAACCTAGAATTTCAATCCCGGTCAGCCAAATAATTCCTACTAACCTACATTGGCATAATAAAGAAGTGGAAGAACTCTTCTGCACTGATTGATGATGTCAGAAACTGGGGAGAGGCCCAAACACAAAAAGACCTCTCAATATTTAATCAACAACACCAGCAAAAACAAGCCAAAAACTACACCTAACTCTAAAAAAAATGGTTAGGCAATAAAATAATATATATAGAAGAGAGCTTCAGTGATGAAAGAGAACACATAAATAAATGTCACTGAGCTGAAAAGAATAATAAAATTTAAATTATAATGAAGGTCTTTAAATTAGCACTGTAAGATACACTGAGTGTTACGGAAGTAAAAATAAACTAACAAAACAAAGATTACACTAATATATAGAATATACTCAAAGGGATGGTAACAATTAACTTTATTTCAGTAACTTCATTAACTATTAAATACTGAACTTACCACAGGCACAAAGTGACTGGCTGGATCAGAATATTGAACCCAACATTCAAGATGTACAAGGCAACAGCTACCAGTCCTGAGGACAGTTATGACAGTAAGGTAATAGTAGCAGGGGGGCTTCAATGCTATTCTTTCACTATTATATTGATGAACTATACAGAGAATCAGTAAGGAAGGAATGAAAGAGCTGTGTTTAATAGGCATTTACAGTACTCTCTATCCCTTTAAAATTGTCCATAATTTTTTTCCAGTGAAACTGCGTCATTCTTCAGGATGCTGGGTGACAAAATAAGTCTAAATAAAATTTAAAAAAGTAGAAATACAATGTATCTTATGGAAACCAATGACAGAAACCTGGGAAAAACTCAAACACCTATAATTTGAACAACACAACCCTTAAGAACCACTGAGTCAAAGAGGGAAAAACATTCATGAATACAAATAGCAATGAAGACATGCTCTACCAGAGGTTAGGGGGATCAGCAAAAACAGCACTTAAAGTGACGTTCAGGGCTACGGGTTTTCATAAGGGAAGCAAAAAATAGCTCTAAATAAATGGCCTAATCTGTAAACAGAAGTAGTTTTAAAAATAACAAAGTTAGCCCAAAGTAACTAGGAATGAAATGGAAAATATTATAGCACAAATCAATGATATAGAAATCAAAGCATAATACAAAAGTTCAATGAAACTAATATCTGGGTGTCTTAAGTTTACAGAAAGACTCTGCAAGGCTCAAAAAACACAGGAAAGGTATAACAACAAGAAGGTTTACATGGGAGTGTGTATTGAGAGGGTGAGGTGGTGGATGGGGAGTATTTTTTTTTCTATTATTTATTTTTATTTTTAACTGAATCACCATGAGACATAGTTACAAAGCTTTTACGATCAGTTTCAGTCATATAACATTCCAATATCCATCCCCTCCACCAGTACACATTTTCCACCACCAATGTTCCCAGTATCCCTCCCTCTACCCAACCCCTACCCCAGCCTGTGCCTATGGCAGGCACTTTCTTCTTCTCTTTCTCTTTCTCTAGTTTTGGGCATTATGGTTTGCAATACAGATATTGAGAGGGTGGGCTGCTTTTTAAGGAGCTCATTTCACTCTCACATGTAAGACACAGTCTCCAGCACCATTGTTATTTTACTTTTTAAAATTTTATTATACCACCATGAGATATACAATTACAAAGGTGTTTATAATTGGGTTTTGGTTATGCAATGTTCTAGCACCCATCCCTCTACCAGTGCACCCTTCCCAACACCAATACTCCCACATTCCCTCCCTCCTCCAGCCTGCCTTTATCTCAAGCACTTTTCCAGAACCATTTTAATCAGTAACAAAAGTGACATTTAATTTCTGTCTGAATCCTGCATCTTTAGCTATCAGTTATTCTGTATTTAAATAGGAATTTGGAGGATGTTATTGGTAGCCTTTTCAAACTTGGTAATAGAGAAAAATTCTCAAAATCCATAATGTTCACTAAATATAGTATTCCTTTTGATAGAATACCAAGCTTTCATAACAATGGGATGATCATATATAGATAGAGAAAACAATAATATATGTCCATAAATAATGGCAAGACAGCAGGGAGGAATAGGAGTTTACATAATAAGAGCTCATGGTTATCTTTTGTCTTTGTGGGGGCCACATCTAGTGGTAGTGGGGGCTACTCAGTACTCTATCCTTGAGGGGCTTAGAGGTGCTTGGGGGACCATGTGGTGGTCCTCCAAGCCCTTCTGCATTTAAGGCATGTGCTCCGTCCACTGAGATCTCTCTCTGACCTTAAATATTCATGCTAGTTTATATATTCCCTGGTGGAACGTTTGGGAGAATGTGTCCTGACGGTGCTTACTTATAAGGATTAGTGTGAAGAGGAACTTTTATCTTCGCAATATAGTGTTTTGCTTTAGGTTAAGCCAAAAAATGTTTTATACTATGAACAAGTTTTTTAAATGGAGTGATTGCTGTATGTAGAGCTGGGAATTGTAGAGTGAGGTGAAAATGGATAGACAAAGTGTTTGGATAAATGACTGCTAAGTTAAATCCCAAATTTGAAGTGGGTGGGTATTGGTTGATTGCTGACAGCTGGGAAAAACATTCTTCTTTACAGGAAGTCCATGTTCTGTCATTCTGTCTTTCAATCTAGAAAGCTAAGAATGTCACTGTTTTTTTTTGTTGTTGTTGTTTCTTTGCTTTAAATCTAGAGTGTAGAGCCAGGAATAACCCCTGAGCATGGTCGCAACTCGGCCATGCTCAGGGGTTATTCCTGGCTTTACACTCTAGATTTACTCCCAGTGGTGCTTGGGGGACCATAAGGGATACTGGTCAAACCCTGGTTGGCATCGTGCAAGGCAAATGCCCTACCCTCTATGCTATCAATCCGCCACAGATTGTCACTGTTTACTATAGCATAAACCTTGTCACCTCATACCACTTTTCTGTCCTCATATATATGTTTGTATTCCATATGTTGGGCTTCTACTGGGTCCCCAACATATATTGGGGGTTCAGCAGTATTCTCAGCTTTTGGGACCTGAAGCCCTTTGGGGTCAAGGGCCACAGGCTTCTTGGTATTCAGAGGCTTCTTCTCTCCCCTCCTCCCTTCTCTTCCTCTTCCAAATAAAGTTTTCTAGATAGTCCTTCCCAGAAGGTTGAGGGTTGGGAGTTACAAGAGCTGATGGACTTTGATCCTGAAACAAAGAAAAGTTGTAAAAGCCCTTCCTTTCCAGGGCTCACTACCAGGGAACCTCCCTCAGAGATAGACTCTTGCCCAGCAAAAGAGGAATCCCAGAGTGTTGTTTACTCCTTTTCTTTGCTGGTAAACAATCATCTTAATAATATTTCTCTTCATTTTGTGTAAACACAGGAATAGATACAGACATTTATTTAAACCTGGGATTAAGTTTAAATGGCAGCATTTCCTGGGGATATCTCGCTATTCTAGACTACAGTCCTCAGGCCAGGTTAGTTTTTTTTTTTTCTAGCCCTAACTAGGTCCTGTGTTGGATGACAGGTTTAGCTAATCTGTGAGCTTTGCTGTTTTACCCACTCACAGCTTAATCTACTTAAGCCAAGGTTCATTCTAATGAGATCTCTCTTCTATGTAAACACTGCTAGAGGGTGTGGCAGTTACAGAAGTCACTTTGACTCTGAATAACTTCTGACTTATACATCTACTAAGACTATGTTTTCTAGATTGGGCACAGCTCCTCTTTGTACCCACTGCACCCAGCGTGGGACAGTTAGAATTTACCAGGAGACTACCACCCTGGCTACGTTGAGACTACAGGAATATTATAGGAAGAATCATACTAGTTTGCCCTCAAGCAGGCAAGTGTGAACCTTTCAGTATAAGGAGAACAAGATACTCAGAATCGTCCCTGATGCAGATAATAAATAAGAAGAACCTTGTGGGTACCATCTAGATTACATGAAGCTCATGAAATGAAGATGTATTACTTTATACCAGCTCTCTCTCCAGTGTTTTACATAAGAGATAATCTCTGTAGAAGGGATTAGTTCTTGGCATAACCTTTGTTTATACCTGTAATAGGGTGTGGCACTGCCCTTCTATAATCTGTTTAGGGTTCTTTGTTGACACGACCCTCCCTCTTTACTTTGAATCTGATCTTCAAAGTAAAGATCAGATTACTTTGGTGTATATAAGGGTACTGACTTGAGGTGCCTTCACCTTTTGTTCCTTCTTTTGGGTAGGACTCCTCTCGGGTGAGATCCTCTGCCTTTGGTGGGAGACTTAGGCTCTTGTATGGTCTAAGTTTGGACCAGAGCTAGAGTTTTTCATTATTGGATTGCTGTGGAAGAGCTTTTGTAATATCAAAAGCTTTTTTGGAACTGCGCCAGACTCATGAGTTTTCATCCCTTCCCCCAGTGTCCTCAGAGGTAGAAGACAACTTCTGTCCTGACACTTTTGGGGGACCCCAGCGGCATCCCGACAGTCCTGAATCAGTTGCCTGTCTTTGGGTCAGGACAGAGTTTGTTCCATGACCTTTCTCTTATTGTACTGCTTATGCCGCATTGCCTGTCCTATGCTGAGGTCAGTGTAGTTTATTTACGACTTGCCCCGTGTCTATCCAAGTCCTGTGATGGAACCCTTCTTTTTCGAGTATAAGGAACTAGAATAAATCTAAATGCAACTGAAGTTAGAAAATATGAGGGGATGCTCTGGTGTAAATATTTCAGAATTAATTGAATATTACAAATGCATACCCTTAACTGTCTTCCTGTAGACACATTGTACAGACATACAAGAGGACATTGCTCTAACATAAGAATATGCAGGAAAGAGGAAAACAGCATTTCACTTACAGTACAAAATAGAGGGCTGGTAAACTGGTGCACCTGGTTATGAGACAGATACCTGCTGAGTAGGAGACAGAGCTGTAAACAAAAGGTAATGCAACACACCTCTGTCTCTAATCTGTTTTAGTCCTGCTGCTCCTTCTGGATTGATAGGGCTCTTTCAAGTGGGGCAGAAAAACACCTAGAACTGCTTCCAGTTCTGTTGGCTATTGGATCTGTAAATCTATTCCTCCAATATTATCCCTCTTCAAATGAATTTACTAAAAATCTTTTAGAACAGCAAAATGATTTGTGCATTTTAAAAAATTAGAAGAAAAAAAGATGCAATAAACACATATCTCCCATCTGTAATTTCCATCCTACCCTCCCAGCCAAGTGATGATTATTAAATCTTATTTGTTTTTTGAGAATTTTATGCTCAAAATGTAAATACACATTTTATTCATATCATTTTGTAATGTAAATGGAGACATAGTATATACTATATGCAGTTATTAGCTTTACATCTTCATTTAAAATATATCTTGAGAACATCTGTTATTAATAAAGAATTGTATTTCTACTTTTCCTTCACAACTATGTAATGGCTTAAAATTGAAATAGACATAATTCATGTATTGTTTTCCAGTGAGAAAGATTCAGTTATTTTTAATGTTTTATTTCTGCATGTCAGACTTCACTGAACTATTTGTGTATTACATTTACACATGTGCAAGAACATTTTAGGACAAATTCTTAGACACACAGCTGCCAAGTTGCCAGAAATTATCTGAATCACCTTTCTTAGTTATGAAAGAACTAATCATATGACCAATGCATGTAAGTCCCAGTAGCCTAGCAATGCATACTACTTACTGCTTTGCATATTTTGCAGATGAAGACATTGATCTGCACATAGTTTTAAGATATTTTAATTCACTTAGCATATATATTTAAAATTCAAAAAAGCAAATAAAACACAAAAAAAACACAATATAGTGAATTTTTAATTGAGGGCACTCAACTTATACGTAAACTTAAGGGTTAACAAGTTTATAATGTTTGTTTTCTTCCTAGAAGGCAGTGACATTTTTAAAATTTCACACCTGATATTTAGTCCGAAGATTATTTAAAAGTTTCCTTAAACATATTCCACATTTCCCGTGGAATTTATCCTCACATATTTGTGTCAATTTTATTTTTCCCTCTATTTAAATTCACTGTCTTCCCATTCATCATCGATTTGCTCGAGCGGGCACCAGCAACATCTCCATATGACCTGTCTCATGCAAGTAGAGCCCAAGGACACCTGCTTGTTCCAGGAACATAATGAGCCTCAAACGATTCCATCAGGTCATGGGAATGAGGTCTATAATTGTTACTGGTATTTGGCATATCAAATACGACACGGGTAGCTTGCCAGGCTCTGCCATGCGGATAGCATACTCTTGTAGTCATCTCAAAATCCAGCATTGATTGATGAACCACGCTGCCACAAGTGGCCGCGTGATCTGGGCTGTGATAGGCTGGTCTGCTGGGTGGAGTTCTGACGAGGGGGAAGTCCATTTGTGGAAAACGGAGGTCCTTATGGAGTGGGGGTCATCTGGCTTGTTGTGAGGCTCTGCTGGGGGGCAGGCCAGGGCTAGAACCTGCCATCCCTCCCGGGTGCCTCATGAGCGGAGCGGGTGGGCACAGTGAGAGCCAGTAGCAGCTCTGCTCCAGGTCTGTCTCTGGATCAGCATACCTAGGCCGGATTAAAAAAGACTACAGCAGGGTGGATCTGGATGAGCCAGGCTGTGATAGGCTGGTCTGCTGGGTGGAGTTCTGACGAGGGGGAAGTCCAGATGTGGAAAATGGAGGTCCTCATGGAGTTGGGGGGTCATCTGGCTTGTTGTGTAGGCTCTGGGCGGATTAAAAATTATTTAAATTAAAATTAAAAATTAAATTAAAAATTATTAAAACTATTTAAATTAAAACTTAATATATGTATAGATATGTCCTATATATTTTATATATACATATATATTCTATACATAGATATGTCATTTATTTCTGTATAATAAATTTAGTTACTATTAGTTTCCTGAATTATTTTTGTTTATACTAATTGTTATAATCATGGCAGCCGGGAGCCTATAACGGTCACTAGGCAAAGAGTCGGGGAAAGGGGGCTTCAATTATATCTTGAGATTGTCTGTGACAATCCAAATATCACTGGATTCAAAGGATCTCACAGCCCCCTCTCCTGATCGGTGCTCTTAAGAGGCAGGTGTGGCGGAGTGGACATTACAACCACGGAAACCGCGATGCCAGAGAGAAACAGCAGCAGAGCAGATGTTGCAACCACAGTGAAGCAGGAGGGAATCAACTGCGGCAGTGGAGCGGACAATGCAATCACGACAACCGCGACAAAGAAGGAAACACAAAGCTGGTGAAAAGGTTCCTCAAAGTCCATCTTCCTGAGAGGAGGCAGACTGAGATAACCCGAGACTCTCTTCATCCTCGCCGTTCCCCTTCTTTCTCAGCAAATCATCATGCCACCTCTCATTATCACTTAAATGAAGAACACTGCCCCTTCTAATAGCTACTTTGTAAGGTAACTTAGATTACCTTACAAAGTAAGGTAATGAGAAATCTTCTCTGGTGAAGATTTCTCATTCTGACTTGAAGACACCTTCTCAAAAAAAAAAATATATATGTATATCACCCACATGGCAGAGCCTGGCAAACTGTCCAATGCATATTAAATATGCCAAAACCTGTAATAAAAAAACATTTATCTTCCTGACCCTGAAAGAGTCCTTAATACGACAGCACTAAGGACGAACAAAAGAGGGCCTGAAAAAATCTCAGGGCCATACTAAACTGCCAAAAAGAAGAAAGACTAAAATGACTGTCTATACTTTCAATGCATGTACGCTGGCATCGGAAGCATATATCGAGGACCTGATAATGCAAGCACAAATGATCAAGTATGACATCATTGGTCTGACAAAGACTAGGAGGCGTCAATCACTTCACACTGTTTTTGAAACTGGAGAAGAACTGTTCCTCGGGACTTGCGACAAGAGGCATCGGTGGCATCAGTGTCCTTGTCAACACAAACATGGCTGCAAACATTGATTCATTTGAATGCCTAACAAACCAAATAGGACGATTACACTTGAAGAGAAGTGGACCCCTGACAGCAATTTCTATCTTCATTATCTAGACACCAACATCCACATACAAAGAAGAAATTGAGAAATTCTACATAGAACTGGAGGAGTTCTACAAAAATGATCACACTTTCTACAAAAATTATAGTCGGTGATTTCCACGCCAAGATAGCACCAAGAAGATCGGCGAAGAACTCCACATCGGGACCCATGGCCTAGAATGGAATGAACAGGGTGAGAGACTATTTGAGTTCATTATAGCCACCAAAATCATTCATGGAAACTCAGTTCCAAAGGCTAAATCGAAGTTTGGACATGGGAATCTCCTGGTGGACAGCTCCACAATGAAATTGAACACATAATCTTCAATCAAAGGTTTTGCCTGAACAAAGTTGCAGTCGTCCCAACATTCCAAACAGGATCAGACCACCGTCTCCTTTGTGCTAAATTCTACTTCACACAATGAGGAGAAAAGGCTGCAAAGTTTGAGAACCACCAGAACAACCACCAACTTGGAACACTTTGGCATCATTGCAGCAATATGGGAAGATGTTATCATTGGCGACATCGATTAAGAATACAACCGACTTGTTCAACACCTCCATGATTGCACAAACAATGCTGAGAGAGAGAAGGCCACAAAAGGATTCTTGCCTTCCAAAACTCTCAAGCTAATTCACCAACGTGGTAAGGCCACGAGCCTCAGGCGACCAGATGCTAACATCTAAGCTTGCAAAGCAGTGTAGAGAAAAGACAAAGATAGACCTCAAAGGAGAGAAGAGCAGGAGTGCTGGAGGATGCAGCAAAGGCTGGGAAAAGCATTCACAATGCCCACCTGTCCTTCGCCAACTATAAGACAAAAATGACTGCCCTCTGACATACTGATGGATCTATCACATCTTCCAGAAAGGCAATGGAGAAGATTATTCATGGCTTCTACTCAGATCTCTTTGATAGCCACGTCCATCTACCCACATACCAAATTCCGCAGGATGGATATGTCATTCCCAACTTTATCCCTTCTAAAATCCGACATGCCATTTCATGGGCTAAGAAAGGAACAGCATCAAGCCGAGACAAGATCAAACCTGAACAATTGAAGAATCTGCTGTCAGTACTCATCAATACATTGGATCGACTCTTCAAATGCTACCTGTCTGAATGTAAGGTGCCCTCCCAATGGAAAACCAGCAGGACATTTCCACTGTTCAAGAAGGGAGACATTCACAACATTGGCAACTATCGCCCCATCTGCCTGTTGTCCGTCATCTACAAAATGTTCACGCGAAGTTATCCTGAACAGCATTGGCAGAACATTAAATGAAGAACAACCATGCAAGCAGGCTGGCCTCCAAAAAGGATTCAGAAAAATCGACAATATCCACACAATAACCAAACTCATTGAAGTCTATAGAGAATTAAAGATGTCGCTCTGTCACATTCATTGATTTAAAGAAAGCCTTTGATTATGTGAAGACTGAAGTGGTCATGGAAGCTGTAGCCAAATAGGGCATTCAAACCCAATACATAAAGATCCTTCGTGAACTATATTATGGTTTCACCACCAGTATCTCACCATTCTACAGGGAAGTGATCATCGGTGTCAAAAGAGGGGGTTCGACAGGGTGATACCAATTCACCAAAACTCTTCAGCACCACCCTCAAAAACGTCATGCGACAATTAGAATGGGAAGGAATGGGAGTGAAGATAGATGGCTGGCAACTGCACTATACTTCGCTGATGACATCTTCTAATAACACCAAACATCAGCCAAGTGGCACAAATGCAAGCTGACTTTGACTGAGAATGTGGAAAGATAGGTCTACAGCTGAATCTCAACAAAACTATGGTCATGAGAAATGAACTAGTTCCAGAGGCCCCATTCACTCTCAATGGAACAAACATTTCTGAATGCAACAGCTATGTGTACCTAGGTCAAGAAGTCAACATGATGAATGACCTAAAACCTGAGTTGTGCAGGAGGAAAAGAGCAGCATGGACTGCCTTCAAAAACATTGAAATTATAGCCAAAAGAACAAGGAGCCTCGGCTCCGGGCATGTCTCTTTGACTCCACCATTCTCCCTTCATTAACAAACATATGCCTCAGAGACCTGGGCCCTACAAAAGCAGGATGAGAATACCATTCGGTCTCCCAAAGAGGAATTGAAAGAGCATGCTTGGAATATCATGCCTTACTCAAGTGAGAGAAGAAATCCGGAGTTCCGACCTCCATCGCTATTCTAAAATCAAGGATGCTGTCTCATCTGCCAGGACATCAAAAATCTTATGGGCTGGTCATATGATGCTATCTGGAGATGACCGTTTGACTAGAGCCACTACCGATTGGATCCCACGGGATGTCAAAATATTGCCTGGCCTCCCACCTGCAAGATGGTCAGACTTCCTTATCAAGACCCTAAACAAACAGTTTGAGGCTCTTAATATCCCCGAAACAAACAGATGCCATTGGGCTACACTGGCACTGATAGGGTCAAATGGAAAATTTACTGGTGCCCACTTGAGCAAATCGATGAATAACGGGATACCAAGTGATCATGATCAAGTTATCAAGTGAATAATTGTTACAAATAATTGTTGAGACATAGATACACCAGGGAGAGCTGCTACCGGCTTTCCCTGTGCTCGGCTGTTCATGAGCGATCTGGGAGGGAAGGCAGGTTCTAGCCCTGACCCCACATCCCAACAGAGCCTCACAAGAAGACAGAGGACACCCCCCGCACCATGAGGGCAGTCATCTTCAACATCTGGACTCCACAGCTCATCAGAGCTCCACTCAAGAGAAAAATCAATTTCTCCCCATTGCAAGTGGCCATTCTGTGGCAGCGCAGTTAATCAGTAAATGCATGAACTGAGAGCATACCTACTACTGAGAATATCCCACCCACACAGCAAGATACCCATGTCGTATTTGATATGCCAAAAGAGTAACAATTTAAACCTCGTTCCCATGACCTGAAGTTTGAGGCTCCTCATGTTCCTAGAACGAGCATATACCCTTGGGCTACACTAGCTTGTGACAAGACATATGGAGATTTTACAGGTGCCCACTCGAGCAAATCAATGAACAATGGGAAGACAGTGATATAGTGATACCAGAATCAGAAGATAATACAAAGCTTAGGACAGGTTTTAGTCTGTTCTTGACCTTAAACACTACATAAAGGCTCCTTAAAATAAAAAATCACATGTCACTTGTCATTTGTCTTCCCACTGTTAATTGACTTGCTTGAGCGGGTGCCAATAATGTCTCCATTTGTTGGGAATGAGGTCAATTACTGTTATTGTTTCTGGTATATTGAAAACACCACGGGTAGCTTGCCAGGCTCTGTTGTGGTTCTGGGTTCATCCCAGGTTGCCCAGTCTTTTCTATGTCAGACTATCAACCATCTAGGGCCCATGGGGCACAGCCCTGGGTGTAGACAAGCCTGTCTCCTGTCTGCCACCTGCTGGCGCAGCCAGATACTGAAACCACACCTGCAACACCTCAAGGGGCAGAGGAAATAATAGAAGCAATAAAAAGCTCTACATTTAAAGATATATCTATCATATTTTCACTCCAGTATATCTAGATAAAGTACTTTTTACTAATTTTTTCCTAAGTAACAGAGAACAAGATTTATTGAGATATAAATTAAGCCTTTGTGTTAAAAAGTATTGAGAGGGCTAAGAAGAGATCTTACTTTTCACTGGAAGAAATATGCATTTAGATCATGAAGGGTATGTATGAGTGTATACATATATGTGTGTATAGATATAAATATAAGTCAGTGTAACAGAATAATCTTGTTATAAATGGATTTTAAATGCCTTTTATATTCTGTAGAAATTTCTTTTACATCTGTAAATATTTAAATAAAGAAGGACCACGTTCTACTACCTTTAATTTGCCTGTTTGTTTTTAGATTTTTAAAATCTGGCTTTGGTCAAATCTTTTCATGAACATAGTTTTGTTGAGATTCAGCTGTAGACCTATCTTTTCACATTCTTGCTCGAAGTCAGCCTTCATTTGTGCTGCTTGGCTAATGTTTGGTGTTATTAGAACAATGTCATCAGTGAAGCAGAGGTGGTGTATTTGCCGACCATCTATCTTCAATCCCATTCCTTCCCATTCTAATTGTCGCATGATTTCGAGGGTGGCACTGAAGAGTTTTGGTGAAACGATATAACCCTGACAAACCCCTCTTTTGACATCAATGATCACTTCTTTGTAGAATGGTGAGATCCTGGTGGTGAATCTGTAATACAGCTCACAACGGATCTATGTATTGGGTTTGAACACCCTGTTTGGCTAGGGCTTCGATGACCACTTCAGTCTCCACAGAATCAAAGGCTTTCTTTAAATAAATGAATGTGAGACAGCAGCTTTTTGAACACCCTACAAACCTCAATGAGCTTGGTTACTGTGCGGATATGGTCGATTGTGCTGAATCCTTTCCAGAAGCCAACTTGCTCCCATGGTTTTCCCTTCATCTAGTGTTCTGCCAATCCTCTTCAGGATGACTCGTGTAAACAGCTTGTAGATGATGGAAAACAGGCGGATGGGGCGATAGTTGCCGATGTCATGAATGTCTCCCCTTCTTGAACAGTAGAACTGTCCTGCTGGTTTTCCATTGGGAGGGCACCTTGCATGCAGACAGGTAGCGTGAGAAGAGCCGAGCTAGTGTATTGATATGTACCGACAGCAAATTCTTCAGGTGTTCGGGTCTGACTTTTTCTGGGCCTGGTGCTGTTCCCCTTCTTTACCGACAGGATGTATGCTCTTATACTACAAGAGTATGCTACCTGCAAGGCAGAGCCTGGAAAGCTACCCGCACGTATTTGATATGCCAAATACCAGTAACAATTATAGACCTCATCCCCATGACCTGATGAAATGGTTTGAGGCTCTTTATGTTCTGGGAGCAAGCAGGTGCCCTTGGGCTCTACTTGTATGAGACAGGTCATATGGAGATGTTACTGGTGCCCGCCGAGCAAATCAACGATGAACGGAAGACAGTGATACAGTGATACCGACAAGATGGCATGTCAGATTTCACAAGGGAGAACGTTGGGAATGACATAATCATCCTGCGGAATTTGGTATGTGGGCAGGTGGACGTGGCTATCAAAGAGATCTGAGTAGAAGTCATGGATAATCTTCTCCATTGCCTTTCTGGAAGATGTGATAGATCCTTCAGGGCGCCGGAGGGCAGTCATCTTGGTCTTATAGTTGGCAAAAGACAGGTGGGCTATGCTTGGAATATCATGCCTCATTCAAGTGAAAAAGAAATCGGAGCTCCGACCTCCATTGCTATTCCAGAATCAGGGACACTGTCTCCTTTGCCAAGGCATCGAAAATCAGATGGGCTGGACATGTAAAGTGATTTGCAGATGACCGCTGGACTAGAGTTGTTACCGACTGGATCTCACTGGATGTCAAAAGATCACGTGGCTGCCCACCACAAGATGATCAGTCTTCCTTGTCAAGACCCTGATGGAACAGTTTGAAGCTCTTCATGTTTCTGAATCAATCAGATGCCATTGGGCTACATTGGCACGTGATAGGGTCCAATGGAAATGTAACTGGCTCCTGCTCGAGCAAATCGATGAATAACAGGATTCAAGTGATCAAGTGATCAAGTGATATGATGTATTATGTTGATTGAATTGTGGATGTTGAACCATCCTTGCACTCCCGGGATGAATCCTATTTTGTCATGTTGTATAATATTTTTTATGAGTCTTTGGATTCTTTTTGCTAATATTTTGTTGAAAATCTTAGCATCTGTGTTCATCAGGGAGATTGGTCTGTAATTTTCTTTCATTGTGTTGTCTTTCCCTGCTTTGGGTATCAGAGTGATATGTGCCTCATTGTTTTCTTCTATTCCCTAGAAGAGCTTGAAAAGGATTGGCAGTAGGTCCTCCTTAAAGGTGTGGAAGTATTCACTAGTGAAACCATCTGGACCTGGGATTTTGTGTTTGGGAAGACTTTTAATTACCATTTCAATTTCCTGGATGGTGATAGGCTTATTCAGGTGTTGGAGGTCTTCTTGTTTCAGTTGTGGGAGGTTAAAGTACTTCAGGAATTTATCCATTTCTTCTAGGTTCTCATGTTCATGGCATACAGGTTCTCAAAGTAATATATGATGATATTTTGGATTTCTGAGGTTTGTTTTGATGTCCCCACTTTTTATTTCTGATTATGTTTATTTGTGTTCTGTCTTTCCCTGTCCTTACAAGTCTTGCCTGTGGCTTGTAGATCTTGTTTAGTTTTTCAAAGGACCAGCTCTTGGTTTCATTAATCTTTTGGATTTTTTTTTTTTGTTTCCAGCTTGTTGATTTCCTTTCTGATTCTAATTATTTCCTTCTTTCTTCCCTGGGTTGGGTGCATTTTGTTGGTGTTTTTTACTATTTTGAGCTGTGAAGTCAGATTATTATTGTGGGCCCTTTCTTCTTTCCGATGAATGCTTGCAGAGCTATGAACTTTCCTCTTAATACTGCTTTTGCCGTGTCCTATAGGTTCTTATAATTGGTATCTTCATTTTCATTTGCTTCCAAGAATAATTGGATTTCCTGTTTGATTGCTTCTATGACCCATTGGTTGTTCAGCAGTGAGATGTTCAATTTCCAGGTGTTTGTTTGACTCCCTGCTTCTGTGAGAGGTTAACTTCTATTTTCAGTGCATCACTTGATCACTTGATCACTTGATATCTCGTTATTCGTGGATTTGTATGAGTGGGCTCCAGTAATATTTCCATTTGACCCTATCACTTGCCAGTATAGCCCAATGGCATCTGGTTGATTCAGGAATATGAAGAGCATAAACTGTTCGTTCAGAGTCTTGAAAAGAAGTCTGACCATCTTGTAGGTGGGAGATCAGGTGATCTTTTGACATCCCATTGGATCCAGTCGGTAACAGCTCTAGTCCAGCAGTCATCTCCAAATCACATTACATGTCCAGCCCATCTGATTTTCGATGCCTTGGCAAAGGAGACAGCGTCCCTGTCTCTGGAACAGCGACAGAGATTGGAGATCCAGATTCTTTCTCTCACTTACTTGAGTAGGTGTGATATTCCAAGCATAGCTCTTTTGATTCCTCTTGGGGAGACCCAAAGAGAATTCTAATCCTGCTTTCATAGAGCCCAGGATTCTGAGGCATAAGTTAATGCAGGAGAACGGTGGAGTTGAAGAGATATGCCCCAAGCCAGAGGTTCTTTTGACTTTTTAGGTATTTCTTCGATGCTATTGAAGGCATTCCATGCTGCTCTCTTCCTCCTGCACAGCTCAGGTCTTAGGTCGTTCATTATGTTGACTCTCGACCTAGGTACACATAACTGCTGCATTCAGACATGTTTGTTCCATTGAGAGTGAATGGGGCCTCTGGAACTAGTTCATTTTTCATGAACATAGTTTTGTTGAGATTCAGCTGTAGACCTATCTTTTCACATTCTCGGTTGAAGTCAGCCAGAATTTGTGTCACTTGGCTAATACTTGGTGTTATTAGAACGATGTTATCAGTGAAGCAGAGATGGTTTAGTTGCGGACATTCTATCTTTTCTCCTGTTCCTTCCCATTCTTATTGTCACATGATGTTCTTAAGGGTGACACTGAAGAGTTTTGCTGAAATGGTATCACCCTGACAAACCCTTCTTTTGACATTGATGGTCACTTCTTTGTAGAATGGTGAGATCCTGGTGGTGAATCCATAATACAGCTCACGAAGGATCTTGATGTATTGGGTTTAAATACCCTGTTTGGCTAGGGGCTTCGACACGCTTCAGTTTTCACAGAATCAAAGTCTTTATTTAAATCAATGAACGTGAGACAGAGTGGCATCCTTAACTCCCTACACACTTCAATGAGCTTGGTTACCGTGTGGATATTATCGATTTTGCTGAATCCTTTTTGGAAGCCAGCTTGCTTGGTTGCCCTTCATCTAATGTTCTGCCAATCCTGTTAAGGATGGCAGTGAACTCGATTGAACAGCTTATAGATGACAGACAAAAGGCAGATGGGGTAATAGTTGCCAATGTCGTGGATGTCTCCCTTCTTGAAAAGTAGAACTGTCTTGCTGGTTTTCCAATGGGAGGGCACCTTGCATTTGGATAAGTAGCGTGTGAAGACCCGATCCAGTGTATTCATGAGTACTGAAGGCAGATTCTCTCGTGTTCAGGTCTGACTTTGTCTGGTCCTGGTGCTATTCCCTCCTTTACTGATGAAATGGCATGTCGGATTTCAGAAGGGAGAACGTTGGGAACGACATATACATCTTGCGGAATTTGGTATGTGGGCAGGTGGGCGCTCACTATCAAAGAGATCTGAGTAGAAGTCATGGATAATCTTCTCCATTGCCTTTTTGGAAGATGTGATAGATCCATCAGGATGTTGGAGGGCAGTCATCTTGCTCTTATAGTTGGCTAAGGACAGGCGGGCATTGCAAATGCTTTTCCCAGTTCTGCTCTTCTCTCTTTGAAGTCTTCCTTTATCGCTTCTCTGCACTGCTTTGCAGGCTTGGATGTTAGCATTCAGTCGCCTGAGGCTCATGACCAAATAATAAAAATGTTCAGTGCATCATGGTCTGAAATGATGGTTGAAACAATTTCTATCTTTTTATTTTATTTAGGTATGCTTTGTAACTTAGCATGTGGTCTATCTTGGAGAATGTTCCATGTGCACTGGAGAAAAATGTGTATTCAGTTTTTTTTGGGATGGATAGCCCTGTATATATCCACTAGCTCTCTTTCTTCCATTTCTTCCTTCAGAGCCGGTATATCCTTGGTGAGTTTCAGTCTCGTCGATGTATCCGTTAATAAAGCAGTGTTGAAGTCTCCAACTATTATTGTGTTACTGTTGTCTTCTTTGAGGTCTATTACCAATTGTTTTAAATATTTTGCTGGACCTTCGTTGGGTGCATAAATTTTCTTCCTGATATACATAACCCTTAATTATTAGGAAATGGTCCTCATCGTCTCTTTTAACCTTTTTTCAGCTTGAACTCTATATTGTCAGATACTAGTATGGCCACTCCGGCCTTTTTGGAGGAGTTGTTTGCGTGGAGAATGGCCTTCCAGCCTTTGACTTTTAGTCTGTGTTTTCTCTGATTTTCAGATGTGTTTCTTGTAGGCAACAGAATGTTGGATTCAGTTTTTTTAATCCATTTATGCCACTCTGTTACTCTTGGTGCATTTAGACTGTTGATATTGAGAGAGATTATTGCCATCGGATTTTTTGCCATCCTTCTGCTTAATCTTGTTGTGTTTTTGGGTTTTTTCTTATCTTTCAGTAAACCTTCAATCCTTTTAAAGTTGGTTTCGAGTCTATGAAGTTCCTGTGTTGTTGTTTATCCATGAAGTTGTGCATCTTTCCTTCACATCTGAATGTAAATCTTGCTGGGTAGAGAATTCTTGGTGAGGCCTGCAGTTCATTGAGTCTTTTCACAATATCCCACCATTGTTTTTTGGGCTTGGAGTGTTTCATCTTAGAAGTCTGCTCTAAATCTTAGAGATACTCCTTTGTATATGGTTTCCTTCTTTGATCTTGCTACTTTCAGTATTCTATCTCTGTCTATTGTTTTTGTCATTTTAATAAGGATGTGTCTTGGAGTATTCTTATTGGAGTTTCTTTTGGCTGGTATCCTGCAGGCCTCCTGAATCTGGGAGCATGCATTCTTCAGTTCGCAAAACTTCTCAGCAATGATGGCTTTGACAGTTTCTTCTTCATTAGGGTTTTCTCCTTGCCCTTCTGGGACCCCAATGATCCATATGTTATTCCTTTTGGCTTCCTCCCGATATTCTCTGGTAGTCTGTTCATTGATTATGAGTCTTTTATCCATCTTCTGCTCTGGTTCTAGAGGATATTTGGGCTTCATTTTCTAGATCACTAATTCTTTCTTCAGCAGTTGTTGCTCTGCTGTGTGTTTTTCATGTCGCTTGCCACATTTTTTAATATCTGTCATTTCTGCTTGTATTTTGGTCTGAAATTTACTCATTTCTGCTCTCATGTCCTCTTGTATTTTATTGGCTCTGCATTCCATTGCTTCTTTGAGTTCCTTATGCATCCTTAACAATTCCTTCCAAAATTCCTTATCGGAGAGGTTATATAGCTCATCGTTATTGCTTGGCTCTTCTGGATTAGTGGCTTCACTCACTGAGCTTGATGGAATTCTGCGTTGCTTTACCATAATGACTATTGTAGGTTGAAAATGTGTGTTCTGGTTTACTAGATTGTATAGTTAGTAGTTGCCTGGATAGTTTGCAGTTTGGGATGGGTAGCAAGGAATGTAGGATAGATGTTCTCTAGTATTTCAGGTAAGATAAGTATTGAGTAGTTGGCACTGAACCTAGCGCTTCTGCGCCGGTTTTGACTTTTGGGATGTCAGTGGATTGTTCCTGAGTGTTTCTGGCGCGGTGCCCCTGGCGCCCAACGCACCTGATACAGGGGATGAGAAGAAGCGTCGGGGGAGCAAGGCGGAAGTCAGTCGGCGGTGGGTCAGGGCTTTGTGAGCCGCGGTGCTTTTACTGCAAGTTCTGACCCTTTACCCTGGGACTGGGTGTCTCCGACGGTGCCTGCGGTGCCAATACACCTGATACAGGGAATGAGAAGAAGCGTCGTTGCAAGCTGGGCGGAAACCAAACTGCTTTAAATACTACTAAACTACCTGTTTTCTATAGAATTTACTGATTTCCCATCAGGTAATCCAGATATAACATTTATTGTATAGTTATAATCATCATAGAAATCATTTTGTTTAGATTTTTCTGTTTCTTCTGAGATAAATTTTGTTAAAGTCAATTTATTTAAGTAGTCCGCTTACACATATAGATATTTGGACTATATATTGTAGAGTGAAACAAATTTGTAATCTAAAAATTGTTTAATTTTTTCTTTTCATACGGCCATTTTCTCCTTTTTACTTTGTGTATTTTTCTTATGAGCCTTGTTTATTGTTTATTCCAAACATTTTCATTTAAATCTGTTTTCAATGTATTATTTCTTTTCCTATTCTTAGTGTTTCTCCTATTTTTTTATTGGCTTTCTTTATTTTTCCTTTTATTTTTAGTCAAATGGAAACTTGCTTGCATGAAACCCTATCATTAACAGTATTGTAAATCACAGTTCCTAAAATTTAAAAAAGCAAAAAAAAAAAAAAACAACAAAATGCTTTCAGTCTTATGTACTGATAGCATAACCTTTTAAGACGGAACTATTTTTCTTAGCTAATTTAACTGTAATTAATTATTCTAACAAATGATGTTTGAATTATAAAACATTTCACTTGGCAAAGTACAGCAAAAGGAACCCACAGAAGGTGGTGGGAAGGAAGCAATAAAAGTTCAAGCAGAAATCGGGGCTGGAGCGATAGCCCAGCGGGTAGGGCGTTGCCTTACACATGGTTCGCCTGGCCCAGTTTCCATCCCTGGCATCCCATATGGTCCCCAGAGCACCGCCAGGGGTAATTCCTGAGTGCAGAGCCAAGAGAAACCCCTGAACATAGTCGGATGTGACCCAAAAAAGCAAAAAAAAAAGAGCAGAAATTAATAAAATGGAAATCTTAAAAAAATTCTAAAGATCAAAAACCAAGTACTGGTTCTTTGTTGGGTTTTTTGTTTGTTTTTGTTTATCTATTTGTTTTTGTTTTTATTTCCATTTACCTTATAGGTGACCATGAATTATAATTAGTCATGACTGGATTTCAGGCATCCTATGTCTTTTTTAATTAATATTTTGTTTACCATCATGAGATATAGAATTACAAAGATGTTCTTGTCTGGGTTTTGGTCATACAGTGTTCCAGCACCCATCCCACATGCTGCCTCCCAAGAGGCATGCTTCCTACTGACGAACAGTTCTGTTCTTTTGTTTCTGTTGCCTGGGACATTTGTTAATCCACTATTATGTTTCTTAAACCCTCATGAGAGATCACTCACTATCCGTCTCTCTCCCTTTGACTAACGTCACTTGGCATAAAACTCTACAGATCCATCCACATAGCAGCAAATTGCATGATTTTATCTTTGATTGTTGTCAAGAAATATTGAATTGCATATATGTATCATAGTTTCTTTATCCGGCCATCTATTCTTGGACACTTAAGTTGTTTCTAGATGCTGGATATTATGAATAATGTTGCAAGGAATATAGGGGTGCTAATGTCTTTACTTCATTTCATTTGGGGCCCTTGGGGTATATTCCAAGACGTGGAATTGCTGGGTCAAATGAGAGCTCGATTCTTAGATTTTTGACTATATTGTTATTTTTTAAACTTTATTAAAATACAGTGATTTACAAATTTCTTCACAATACAGTTGCCACAAGCATTCATTGTTCAACTCCAGTTCCGCCATCAGTGTGCCCTTACCACTACCAAAGGCCACAGCCTCCCACCCCTCTCCTCCTCCCGCATCCCCATGCCAGCTCCCTAGCTGGCTGCAATCACATTGATCATTGCAACATGTATATGGGAAAGGTTTTGGTAAAGACTTGACATTAAACTGGGTTGTTATATTAAAAAGTGCAAAGCAGCCACACGCTACTTAAAAGATCTGTATCAGTTGTGCCTCTGGTCAGTCTCCTCAGAGAGTTACTCATAAGTCCTGATCCATGGTGGGTGGTGAATGGCATCTGCACAGTTTGTAGAAGTGATCAGTGGGTTACTGAAGGTGGTGGTGATGAGGGGAGGGAACTCAATCCCTGCTCCAAACCGGGCAGAGCTCCCACAGCAACCCACATGTTTACTGACCTTCAAGCTGTAATTGAACTGGTCAGAGATGGAGCCAGGTTCCCCCCTCTCAGAGTTTCATGGTCATGTGCCTCTGGTCAGTCTCCCCAGAGACCAGGACTCATAAGTCCTGGTTCATGGTGGGTGGTGAATGGCATCTGCCCAGCTCGTAGGTGCAATCACTGGGTATTGTTTTTCAAAAAGGCTGGACCAGTCACCATTCCCACCAGCTGAGAAGGAGAGTCTCTTTATCTGCACATCCAAGCCAACACTGGTTATTCTGTTCTACTTTACGTACGCATGTCTATGTGGTGTGAGATGATATTACTTTTATTTGTATCTCTCTGATGATTAGTAATGCATATCAGTTTTGTATGCCTTTTGACTGTTGAAAATAGAACTTTCCAAGCTTCTATTGGAAAGCTTCTGTTGATTTCTTTCTTCTAGTTATCGATAGGACTGAAATTTTTAATATAGTTCTATCAGGGTTTTATGTATTTTGAATTGCTTATCACTTATCTTCCTGTTGTTCATCAATTTGCTCGAGCAGGTATCAGTAATGACTCCATTTGTCCCTGTCATGTGCAAGTGTAACCCAATGATTCTACTCTCTTCAGGAACATGAAGAGCCTCAAACTGTTCATTCAGCTTTTTGATAAAGAATTCTGGTCATCTCATAGGTGGGCAGCCAGGCATTCTTTTGACATCCCCGGAATCCATTCAGTAACAGTTCTAGTTTAGCAGTCATCCCTAAATTGTATTGTGTCGGCCTACCTGATTTTCATCATCTTGGCAAATGAGACAGCATCCTTGATTCTTGATCTTCCACAAGGAACTCCAGATTCCTTAAACATTTATATGGTAGAAGGGCAAATACTTTTATCTCAGTTGTGTGTCTTTGTATTTTGGCCATTACTTACTATGACATGAAGAACCTTTTTATTTTTTGGGTCACACCTGGTGATGCTCAGGAATTACTCCTAGCAGTACTCCAGGGACCATATGGGATGCTGGGGATCGAACCTGGGTCGGCTGCTTGCAAGGCAAACACCCAATCCACTGTGCTATTGCTCCAGCCTCCCGTGCAGAAACTTCTGAATTTAACTTAATGCCATTTCTCAATCTTTATTTCTATTTGCTTGAACAATTTCATTGACTCCTTAGAGATTCCTCCAGCTTCAATGTTTTGAAGATTTTCACCAATTTCTTCTTCAGTATAACTTATTGATTCAGGTTTCATATCAAGGTCTTTAGTTCATTTTTATTTGACTTTTGTGATTGATGTTAGGAAGGGGTATAAATTCATGTTTTGCATGTGGCTACCATCTTTCCAGCACCATTTGTTTAAAACACTTTCCTTGTTCTACTCTCATAATATTTGCTCCTTTATTACTTATTAATTGCCTATATAACAGAACATTTGGATTTACAGTTCTTTCCCTCTACCATTCTTATTCTAGTACCACACTGTACTATTACTAAGCATTATAGTTAGAATTTGGAGAGAGTGATTCCTTCCATTTTATTTTCAGTAAGATTGCCTATTCATGGACTGTGGCACAGCAACTGTTATATTACTACATATAAATTTTAGGAGTGTTTGATCTATCCCTTTAAAATATGTCACAGGTATATATATATATATATAGAATATAGAATATAGAATATAGAATATAGAATATATAGGTTATGTTATGTATATGTTAGATATATAGAATATAGAATATAGTTATGTTATGTTATGTATATGTTATGTTATGTTATGTTATGTTATGTTATGTTATGTTATGTTATGTTATGTTATGTTATGTTATGTTATGTTATGTTATGTTATGTTATGTTATGTTATGTTATGTTATGTTATGTTATGTTATGTTATGTTATGTTATGTTATGTTATGTTATGTTATGTTATGTTATGTTATGTTATGTTATGTTATGTTATGTTATGTTATGTTATGTTGTCGGAGCGCTCCGCCGGTCCCCGACAGTGCCGGGAAGCGAAGTTCCCTTCTACCTCCGGCCGGCGAGGAACGGATGAAAACTCAGGAATCCGATGCAGTTTTTAAAAGGCTTTACTTATCACAGGTTCAGGCATACAAATCAGCAAAAAGGAAAAACCCGATGCTTAGGATTCCAGGCTAGAACCCCAGCCACGTGTAGGCCAAGATGGCGACCACCACGTGTAAAAGCTTCCAAGGGGAATGAACGCTCACAAGGAGAGAGATCCCACAAGGAAGAAGGGGGTGAGAGCGGGAACCGGCTAGTTTATATCCCTGTAACTCAGACCTTCCTCCCACTGTTATGGAAAGCAGGGAGGGTCCAATGCCCTTAGGTAATCCCTCCCTGCACCTCACCTAGGGCCTTTACTGTGCTAATGTTTTGAGCCAAAATCTGCTTAGGAATGCTTTTGTAGTGTAGAGAAGGGGGTTTCTGAGATGGCATGTCTCTGTACCTTGACCAACACCAATGCCAGTTAAATATTTCTCCAAGCCTTCACAAGTCTCCTCTACTTCATTGTAGTTTTATATTTTAGTTGCCTTTGAGTATATCAGGGAGCCATGCTTGTTTGCTTGGAAGCAAACAGCATTTCTCTCTGGTCTAATTACTTAGGTGTCCTACGTGGCCAGGCTAATATGCTGGTAAGATATAGCTAGTCCCACGATGATTGTGATAGCATGGGAGAATATTTATACCAGCTAGTACAGCATACATGGTCGGATAAACTGCCACATTTAGACTACCCCCTTATCTACGGAGTGATTTGCGGGAGGCAATCCAGAGCAGATGCAGCGGCCCTTAGGAGTCCTGCAACATTATGTTATGTTAAGTTATGTTATGTTATGTTATGTTATGTTATGTTATGTTATGTTATGTTATGTTATGTTATGTTATGTTATGTTATGTTATGTTATGTTATGTTATGTTATGTTATGTTATGTTATGTTATGTTATGTTATGTTATGTTATGTTATGTTATGTTATGCTATGCTATGCTATGCTATGTTATGTTATGTTATGTTATGCTATGTTATGTTTTATGTATATTGTTATGTTATGTTATGTTATGTTACGTTATGTTATATTATATATTATATAATTATGTATTATATTATATATTATAGAATTATGCATTATATTATATATTATATATTCATATATGAGCAATATATATAATATATATATTATATATATTGCTTTTTGGGTCACACAGGGCAATGCTCAGAGGTTACTCCTGGTGGTGCTCAGGGGACCATATGGGATGCCGGGGATCGAACCCGGCCGGCATGGGCCAGCCACGTGCAAGGCAAAGGCCCTACCCACTGGGCTATCACTTCAGCTCCACAGGTATTTTTATTTTATTATTTTTTTTGTTATTTTTCGGGGGTCACACCCGGCAATGCTCAGGGGTTACTCCTGGCTCTGCACTCAGGAATTACTCCTTGTCGTGCTCAGGGGACTATATGGGATGCCGGGGATTGAACCTGGACCAGCATAGGCCGGCCACGTGGAAGGCAAGCGCCATAACCACTGGGCTATCGCTCCGGCCACCACAGGTATTTTTATAGAGACTGCATTGAATCTATGTAATGCTTTGAGAGCATTGTCATCTTGACAATGTTAATCTTTCTCATCCATGAACATAAAATGTGTTTTGATTTCCTTGTGTCTTCTTTTATTTCCATTATTAGTGTTTTGTAGTTTTTATCCCCTTTCTGTTAAGTTGATTCCTAGGTGCTGATTTTCTGATGTACAACTATTAATGAGATTGTTTATTTCATTACTCTCTACTATTTCATTATTTCCACATAGAAAAGTCTTGGGCTTTTGAACATTGATTTTATATCTTGTCATTTTACTATATAAATATATTGTTTCAATTTTGTTCTTATAAAAGTACCCATATGTCTTTTAAAGATGTAGATTCTAAGTTCATTTTGAAAAATAATCCCAGACAAAACAATCTTATGGAAAAAGATGGGAGGATTTTCTTTCTCCAACCCAAAATGTACTACAAAGTTATAATTATCAAAATAGTGTGGTCCTGGAACAAGGACAGAGATCCAGCCTACTGGAAAAGAATTGAGAGCCCAATGACAGATCCTCAAATGCATGTAGAGTAATCTTTGAAAATGCAGTAAAAATTATGAAGAGGAGGCAGCAATGGAAAATGGTGTTGGGATAATTGGTTAGTCATATGAAAAATATGGAAGTAGTCCCTACTTAACACTGTGGACAAAAGCCAAATAAAAATATCAAATGAAATAAAGACAACAATATAAGATATAGGACCTGAATCAACACCCTAGCCAAACAGGGAGTTCAAACCCAATATATCAAGATCCTTCGTGAGCTGTATTACGGACTCATCACTAGGATATCACCATTCTGCAAGGAAGTGATCATGATGTCAAAAAAGGGGATCATCAGGGTGATACCATTTCACCAAAACCCTTCAGGGCCACCCATGAGAACATCATGCAACAATTAGAATGGGAAGGAATGGGAGTGAAGATAAACGGTCAGCAACTATACCACCTCCACTTCACTGATGCATTGTTCTAATTACACCAAACATTAGCCAAGCAGCAGAAATACTGGCAGACTTTGTCCGAGAATGAGGAAAGATAGGTCTACAGCTGAATCTCAGCAAAACTATGTTCATGAGAACTGAACTAGTTTCAGAGGCCCCATTCACTCTCAATGGAACAAATATCTCTGAATGCAACAGTTATGTGTACCTAGGTTGAGAAGTCAACATGATAAATGAACTAAAACCTGAGCTGCGCAGGAGGAAGAGAGCGGCATGAATGCATTCAAAAACATTGAAGAAATAGCAAAAAAAGACAAAGAACTTCCAACTCCAAGCACATCTCTTCGACTCCACCATTCTCCCTGCATTAACATATGCCTCAGAGACCTGGGCCCTACAAAAGCAGGATGAGAATGCTATTCGCATCTCCCAAAAAGGAATCGAAAGAACTATGCTTGGAATATCACACCTCACTCAAGTGAGAGAATGAATCCGGTGTTCAGACCTCCGTCGCTGTTCCAGAGTCAGGGGCGCTGTCTCGTTTGCCAAATCATCGAAAATCAAATGGGCTGGACATGTAATGCAATTTGGGAGACGACCACTCGACTAGAGCTGTTACTGACTGGATCCCACGGATGTCAAAAATATCACGTGAATGCCCACCTACAAGATGGTCAGACTTCTTCGTCAAGACCCTGAACAAATGGTTTGAGGCTCTTCGTATTCCTGAAGCAAGCAGATGCCATTGGGCTACACTGGCACGTGATAGGGTCAAATAGAAATGCTACTGGAGCACACCGAGCAAACTCATGAATAATGGGATGTCAAGTGATCAAGTGATCAATCAGAGGCAGAACACCGAAGCAAGAAGTATTTTTAATGACTGAAACCACTGCCCTAGCAAACAGTATCAAAGATAAACAAATAGAACTACTATTAAACTAAGAAACTTCTGTACCACAAAATAAATGAGAGCTAGAATATAAAGATATTGGGAGAGGATAGTTTCCCATAACTTATTGAATAAAGAATTTAGGGGGTGAGTGTGTGGAGTGTGTGTGTGTGTGTGTGTGTGTGCATACATGCACGTAAAAAACTATTGGAACTTTACAAGAAAAAGTAGTCAACATCATCAAAAATGTGGGTGGGACATGAACAGAAACTTTGTCAAAGAAGAACTAAGATAACCACAAGGTACATGAAGAAAAATGGTATGGTCCTTATTCCAGGACCATACCATTTATCAGATAACTACAAGTCAATGAAATATCATCTTGCATCTTTTAGTTTGACACATAACACAAAAAGCAAAAACAACCAAGGACCTTTGTTTACTGATAGTGTTAATGTTGACTGGTCTAGCTCTTTAGGAAAATAATATGAGCACTCTTGAAGGAAAAAAAGAAATCAAACTCCCATATGACCCAACAATCCCACTCCTTGGTATCTAGCTCAAGAGCTCAAACAAACAAGCAAACAAGAAAACATATTCAGTAAAGCTGAGAACCATAAAAATAAGTGTCAATAAAACATATTGTTAAGTCTTTTAAAAATCAGTAAATTTGGTATAATTTTAGTCATACTATAATCATAAAAATAAAGAGGAATTGTCTATGATAGAATTGAAATGAGATCATAATACTACAGAAGCTACTGCTTCCTGACGGTAATAAGGGAATACTACAAACAACTTAACCTTATCAAGCGAATTTCTGGGAAAAGAATGGAACAAATAAATAAGTATTAGACAAGATAGAAAAGATGATCCAAACTACAATAGCTTTGTAATTAGTAAAGGAACTTGTAGCGAAACATGTGGAAGTAAGAAGTTACATAATAAGAGTACAAAAATGCTTTTTATTAGTAACATCATTTATAACACATGCCTCATGATTATTTACAGGTTTGATTATTTCTTTCCCAACAATTAAAATATATTTTATATAATCAATATATCACATAATTTATATAAATCATTATTATATATTATTAATATATAATAACTATTGTTTTGCAATGAGTCTGAAAAAAAAGAAAATCTAAGTCCAAATTAGACAAAATATAATATCAGTTTGAGGCTCTTCATATTCCTGAAGCAGCAGATGCCATTGGGCTACACTGGCACGTGATAGGGTCAAATGCAAATGTTACAGGCACCCACTCGAGCAAATTGATGAATAATGGGATGTCAAGTGATCAAGTGATACTAATAATGTATATTTATATTATCACTCGATCACTTGACATCCAGTTATTCGTCAATTTGCTCAAGCGGGTGCCAGGAACATTTTAATTTGACCCTATCACGTGCCAATGTAGCCCAATGGCATCTGCTTGCTCCAGGAACCCAAAGAGCCTCAAACTGTTCATTCAGGGTCTTTATGAAAAAGATTTACCATCTTGTAGGTCGGCAGCCACGTGATCTATTGATATCCTGTGGGATCCAGTTGGTAATGGCTCTAGCCCTGCAGTCGTCTCCAAATTGCATTACATGTCCACTCCATCTGATTTTTGATGACTTGGCAAACAAGACAGCATCCCTGACTCTGGATCATCAATGGAGGTCAGAACTCCGGATTCCTTCTCTCACTTGAGTGAGGCGTGATATTCCAAGCATAGCTCTTTCGATTCCTCTTTGGGAGACATGAATAGTGAATAGTATTCTCATCCTGCTTTTGTAGGGCCCAGATCTCTGAGGCATGTATTAGTGCAGGAAGAACAGTGGAATCGAAGAGAAGTGCCCGGAGCCAGAGATTCTTTGTCCTTTTTAGCTATATCTTTGACTCTCTTGAAGCTGTTCTATGCCACACTCTTCCTCCTGCACAGCTCAGGTTTTAGGCCATTCATCATGTTGAGTTCTCAACCTAGGTACACATAACTACTGCATTCAGAGATTTTTTTTTTCCATTGATAGTGAATCGGGCATCTGGAACTAGTTTGTTTTTTTCATGAACATTCTTTTGTTGAGAATCAGCTGTAGACCTATCTTTTCACATTCTTGGTCAAAGTCAACCAGCATTTCTGCCACTTTGCTAATGTTTGGTGTTATTAGAATGATGTCATCAGTGAAGCAGAGGTGGTGTAGTTGACCTCCTCCTCTTCACTCCCATTCCTTCACATTCTAATTGTCACATGGTGTTCTCAAGGGTGGCACTGAAGAGTTCCTGCCTGATCAAACAGATGTGCCAAAAATATTGAGTTTTGAAGATATTTCTGTTTTGTTTACCCTTTAATTTTTCTTTTCTAGTATTATTTCTCCTATTTCTAACCTCTCTGATAATTTAATCTCTCCTTTCACAATTACCCAGTCCAGTGCTCTGGACCGTAAAATTTCCCAACTAGATACATTTTTGTTAACCCACTGCAATTTCCATCCATCTCTAAATTATTTTGGAAAAAAGAGAGAGAAAAGTCCCCTAATACCAGTCTAGAACTGAGCATTGAATATAGGCAAAAAGAATACATGATAACCTCTAAATGTATGTACTGCAACCCATAATGTAGAGAGAGAAAAGAGAGAGAGAGAGAAGAGATAAAGGAACTGCCATAGAGGCATGCTAGGGAGGGAAAGGAATTGGGGACATTGGTGGTGGGAAATGGGCACTGGTGGAGGGATGAGTGCTGGAACACTGTATGACTGAAACCCAAACACGAACTTCTTTGTAATTGTATATCTCATGTGGTATAATAAAATATTTTAAGATATTCCTCCTCTCTCTAGAAGATGCCTTGAAGTGCCTCACACACTGTTGTAAAGGACTTCAGAGATTTACCAAGGAGACAGAGGGCTTCTTTCTTCTCCTTAATATCCTATTTTCAAACTCTCCCCATTCCCTTCCCACCCCTGCCCCAAGGAAGAATGAGCAGTGTAAAACTGAACCATGTTTCTGCATAAAATCTTGTTAATCTGATTTTAAATCATTTTTTCAAGTGTTTCTCTCATACATGTAACCAAATACGCTTATGTGCTTCAGTTCAGAGACCAAGAAGTTTTCCATTATAAACAGATTCATGCCGTCGGTGATTAGAAAGTTTCTGAGAGGAAGAGGACCATTCCACGCAAATCAGACTTCGCACAAGATTTGATTTCAAATTATTCTATTATAATTAAGTAGAAAATTGCCATCGTTTTTTCAGATTAACAGAATTGTTTTGGTGACAAACCTTTTCTGTTTCTGCCTTCTGTGAGCAAGCAGGGGAAATGAAGAGAGGCTAATCAAGTCCTTGAGTTCTTTCTCTCTGGGGAAGCTTTGGTCTAGTGTAAGTGAGGTCCAGGGACTGGCTGCCAGATCACACACTCTGGGTAAATGCTATAATTAAGAAATATCATGGCATGTTATCAGTAAGTATGCTTTCTGCTTCAGTTGAAATACACAAGGTGATAGCATTTGTGGGCTACATGCTGTTAAAATGATAGCTCTTTACATATCACTTCTCTATGTTTTCTTTCTTTTTAGGTGTATATGCACAAATCCTTGTGTTTTCAGATGTGTATATATTTTATTAGACATGTATTAATCTTATTGTAGTGATTAATCTGTATGCACTAACTACCTATAAAAATGTAACAAAACATCATTAAAGCAACAACTAATTATTACAAACTTCATGTGTCTTAAAGCAAAAAACAGTTTTCCTCTTATTGGAATCCAGAAGTCTGATTTGATTTTGCTAAAAATTCAGTTGTCTTTAAAGCCTGCTCTGTCCAGACACTGCTGAAGATCCAAGCCTTGAACATTCCAACTTCCAGTGACTGCCTTAATTGCTTGACTTATGTGCTCAATATTTCAATCTATATGTTATTGCCTTCTCTGCTTAAAATATTTTATCCTCTTATAAGAATATTTATGATTTCATTTCTTCTTAATCCAGAATAACTTTATCCCTTGTAAAACTTAATGACATTTACAAAATTCATTTTTGTATAAAATAGTATTTACAAGTTCCAGGTTTATCTTTGGGGACCATCATATAGTAATGCATTTGATTATGAAGAGATAACATGAAATTATTGTTTGAAAGATATTTTACAAATGAAAGTAATTATTTGAGGGAAAATAAATAGATGCCAGAAATGAATGACTTCACATATAGTATATAGTATAGATATCTGTCTTTTCTTGAAAAAATGAAGAAATATGGCCGTATTAGTATGTCATATCTTATATAGAAATTCAGTTAAAGTTATCATCATTTCCCCCATGTAAGATCTATCTGTAACAGTCAACTCACTGCCACCTCTTGAATGCATTTGATTTTGTAATTGCTCACTTTCTTTGTTTTTTGTATTTTATTATACCACCTGGCGGTCATCTCTCTTTACCATCTTTACCTCTGCCATGTTCACTGCGCTAATCAAGGGCCGCCAGTGGGACAACCGGGGCACAAGCCATGTGTTTCCTGGCTACATGGAGCAGCTGAAGGGTATAACCTGCTTGTCAGGGCAGAGAACGATATCACACTTAGCGATGCTCAGGGGTTACTCCTGGCTCTGAACTCAGGAATTACTCCTGACAGTGCTTAGCCCAGTCATCTTGGTCTTATAGTTGGCGAAGGACAGGCGGGCAGTGCGAATGCTTTTCCCGCTTCTGCTGCATCTTCCAGTATTTCTGCTCTTCCAAGATGACTGCCCTCCGACGCCCTGATGGATCTATTACATCTTCCAGAAAGGCAATGGAGAAGATTATCCAGGACTTCTACTCAAATCTCTTTGATAGCCACATCCACCTGCCCACATACCAAATTCCACAGGATGGATATGTCATTCCAAACGTTCTCCCTTCTGAAATCCGACATGCCATCTCGTCGGTAAAGAAGGGAACAGCACTAGGCCCAGACAAAGTCAGACCCGAACAACTGAAGAATCTGCCGTAGGTACTCATCAATACACTAGCTTGGCTCTTCACACGCTACCTGTCCGAATACAAGGTGCCCTCCCAATGGAAAACCAGCAGGACAGTTCTACTGTTCAAGAAGAGAGACATTCACCACATCGGCAACTATCGCCCCATTTGCCTGTTGTCCGTCATCTACAAGCTGTTTACACGAGTCATCTGAACAGAATTAGCAGAACACTAGATGAAGGACAACCATGCGAGCAAGCAGGCTTCCGGAAAGGATTCAGCACAATCGACCATATCCACACAGTAACCAAGCTCATCGAGGTTTGTAGGGAGTACAAGATGCCGCTCTGTCTCACATTCATTGATTTACAGAAAGCTTTTGATTCTGTGGAGACCGAAGCAGTCATCGAAGCCCTAGCCAAACAGGGTGTTCAAACCCAATACATCAAGATCCTTCATGAGCTGAATTACGGATTCACCACCAGGATCTCACCATTCTTCAAAGAAGTGATCATTAATGTGAAAAGAGGGGTTCGACAGGGTGATACCATTTCACCAAAACTCTTCAGTGCCACCCTCGAGAACATCATGCAACAATTAGAATGGGAAGGAATGGGAGTGAAGATAGATGGTCGGCAACTACACCGCCTCCACTTCACTGATGACATCATTCTAATAACACCAAACATTAGCCAAGTGGCACAAATGCTGGCTGAGTTCAACCGAGAATGTGGAAAGATAGGTCTACAGCTGAATCTAAAGGGAAACAATGTTCATGAAGAATGAACTAGTTCCTGAGGCCCCATTCACTTTCAATGGAACAAACATCTCTGAATGCAGCAGTTATGTATCTAGGTCGAGAAATCAACATGATGAACGACCTAAAACCTGAGCTGCGCAGGAGGAAGAGAGCGGCATGGAATGCCTTCAAAGGCATCGAAAAAATAGCTAAAAAAGGACAAAGAACCTCCGGCTCTGGGCACATCTCTTTGACTCCACCATTCTCCCTGCATTAACATACGCCTCAGAGACCTGGGCCCTAAGAAAGCAGGATGAGAATGCTATTCGGGTCTCCCAGAGAGGAATCAAAAGAGCTATGCTTGGAATATCACACCTCACTCAAGTGAGAGAAGGAATCGGAGTTCTGACCTCCATCGCTATTCCAGAGTCAGGGACGCTATCTCATTTGCCAAGGCATCTAAAATTAAATGGGCTGGACATGTACTGCGATTTGGAGACAACCGCTGGACTAGAGCCATTACCAACTGGATCCCACGGGATGTCAAAAGATCACGTGGCCGCCCACCTACAAGATGGTCAGACTTCCTTGTCAAGACCCTGAAGGAACGTTTTGAGGCTCTTCGTATTCCTGAATCAACCAGATGCCATTGGGCTACATTGGCACGTGATAGGGTCCAATGGAAATGTTACTGGCACCCGCTCGAGCAAATTGATGAATAACGGGATTCAAGTGATCAAGTGATCAAGTGCTTAGCCCAAGCAAGCTACTAAGAGTATATTGCCCACACTGCAGGGCCTGGCAAGCTGTCCGATGCGTATTCAATATGCCAAAACCAGTAATAAAAAATGTTCATCTTCCTGACTGTGAAAGAGCCCTTAATATGGCAGCACTAAGAAGGATGAACAAGAAGGGCTGATAAAATTTCAGGGCCATACTAGTCTGGCCAAAATGAAGAAAGACTAAAATAATAGTCTGTACTTTCAATGCAAGTACACTGGCAATGGAAGCATATATCGAGGACCTGATGGTGTAAGCTCAAAAGATCAAGTATGACATCATTGGTCTGACTCAGATGAGGAGGCATCAAATGCATCACGCCATTTTTGACACCAGAGAAGAACTTTTCCTTTGAAACATGTGATGTAAGAGGCGTCGGTGGCATCAGTGTCCTTGTCAACACAAACATGGCCGTGAAAATTGATTCATTTGAATGCCAAACAAACCGAGTAGGATGATTACACTTGAAGAGATGTGGTCCACTGCCAGCAGTTTCTATCTTGATTGTCTACGCACCAACATCCACATACAAGGAAGAAATTGAGAAATTCTACATGGAACTGGAGGAGTTCTATAAAAAAAGATTACACTTTCTACAACATCATAGTCGGTGATTTTAATGCGAAGATAGGACTGAGAAGATCGGCCGAAGACTCCACATCAGGACTCATGGCCTAGAATGGAACGAATAGGGTGAGATACTATATGAGTTCATCATGTCCACCAAGACCATTCATGGGAACCCACAGTTCCAGAAGGATGAATCAAAACGTTGGACATGGGAATCCCCTGGTGGAGAGTTCCACAATGAAATTTACCGCATCATCTTCAATCGACGGTTTTGCCTGACTGATGTTGCTGTCATCCCAAAATTCCAACAGGATCTAACCACCGTCTCCTTCATACAAAATTCTACTTCCCACAATAGGGAGAAAAGGCTGCAAAGTTTAAGAAGAGAATTCCCAGAACGACCACCAACTGGGAACTCTTTGGCACCACTGCGGCAACATGGGAAGATACCATCATTGATGACATCGATGAAGAATACAACTGACTGATTCAGCACTACCATGATTGTGCGAAAATGCAGAGAGAGAAAAAAAACCACAAAAGGACACCTGTCTTCAAAAACCCTCGAGCTCATTCACCAATGTGGCAAGGCGCGAGCCTCAGGCGAGAAAATGCTAACATCCAAGCTTGCAAAGCAGTGAAGAAAAGTGAAAAAGGAAGACCTCAAAGAGAGAAGAGAAGAAATACAGGAAGATGCAGTAGAAGCCGGGAAAAGCATTCACAATGCCCACCTGTCCTGCACAAACTATAAGACCAAGATGACTGCCCTCTGATGTCCTGATGGATCTATCACATCTTCCAGAAAGACAATGGAGAAGATTATCCATAACTTCTACTCAGATCTCTTTGACAGCCACATCCACATACCCACATACCAAATTCACTAGGATGGATATGTCGTTCCCAACGTTCTCCCTTCTGAAATCCAACATGCCATTTTGTCAGTAAAGACGGGATCAGCACCAGGTCCAGACAAAGTCAGACCTGAACACCTAAAGAATCTGCCTTCAGTACTCATCAATACACTGGCTCAAATCTTCACACGCTACCTTTATGAATGCTAGGGTGTCCTCCCAATGGAAAACCAGCAGGACAGTTCTACTGTTCAAGAAGGGAGACATTCACGACATTGGCAACTATCGCCCCATCTGCCTGTTGTCTGTCATCTTCAAGCTGTTCACTCGAGTCATCCTGAACAAGATTGGCAGAACACTACATGGAAAACCACGTGAGCAAGCTGGCTTCTGAAAAGGATTCAGCACAATTGACCATTACAGGGATGCCAGATGTCGGGGATGCTGCCGAGGTCCCTTACAGTGCGGGGAAGTGAGTTCCCTTTTTACCTCCAAAGCCGGCGGGGAATGGATGAAGAATCAGGAATCCGATGCAGTTTTAAACGGGCTTTACTATCACAGGTTCCAATATACAATCCAAGAGCAGGGAAAACCTCTGGACTCTGGGTTCCCAGCTAGGCCCCAGCCACGTGTAGGCCAAGATGGCTGCCACCACGTGTTGAGGCCCAACAGAAAATGGAAGAGGATGGAGAAGCAAAACACCAAGGGAAGACGAAATGTCAAAACTGGAAAAAAAGAAGGAAGGGGCTTCTTTCTTCTTGCAGCTCATTTTTTAGCTAGAAATCCGCCCAAACTCCCAGCCCAGCCCAGAGGGGCTGGGCTATCTAGAGATGAAAACAGGAAAATAGCTCTATATAAATGTAGCAACTTCAGGAGACCATCTGGCTGTTTACAAGGACCCAAAGCTAATTCAAATCCTCCTAGCAGAGCTGGGAAGAGCTATAAGCTAAATGTAACTTCCCCTGGCAGGAAGGGTCAAATGACCTCAGGTAATTTCTCCCAGCACCTGACCTAAAAGTCTAAGAGCCTCTGCATATGCCCTGGATTGCCTCCTGCAGATCACTTCATAGATAGGGGAGTAGTCTAAATGTGGCAGCTTATCTGACCATGTATTCTATACAGGCTGGTATAAATATTCTCTCGTGCTACCACAATCATTGTGGGACCAGCTAGATCTTACCAGCATATTTGCCTGGACACGTTGGATCTCTAAGTGATTAGACCAGAGAGAAATGCTGTTTGCCTCCAAGCAAGTGAGCATGGCTCCCTGGTAACTCAAAGGCAAGAAAATACAAAACCACCATGAAGTAGACGAGACTCTTGTGAAGGCTTGGAGAAATATTTCACTGGCATTAGTATTAGTCTTTGGTACAGAGACATGCCATCTCAGAAACCCTATCTCTACCCTATAAAGGGAATTCCAGGAAGATCTTGGCTCAAAACATTAGCTTATAATAGGGCCTAGGTGAGGTGCTGGGTGAAATTACCTAAGGGCATTTGACCCTTCCTGTTTCCCATAATAGTGGGAGGTCTGAGTTGCAGGGGTATAAAACCAGCCTCCTTCTGCTCTCACTCTCTTTTTGGGCTCTCTCTTTGTGAGCTTGCACTCTTCTTGGGAGTCTTGTCTTTGTCTCCTCTTCACAGGGCCTTTGCACGTAGTGGCCGCCATTTTGGCTCTACACGTGGCATTGGGTAAATATTCTTTTCCATTCTGTAGACTATCTTTGTATCTTGGTCATTGTTTCTTTTGAGTTGCAGAAGCTTTTTAGTTTCATGTAGTCTCATATGTTTATCTTTGCTTTGAAATGCTTTGTTAGTGGTGTTTCATCTTTTGAACATACCTTTAGCTTCAATGTTGTGAAGGATTTTTCCTGTATGTTCTTCAATGTACTTTTATGGATTCAGGTCTGATATTGAGATCTTTAATCCATTTTGACCTGATTTTTGTGTATGGTGTTAGACAGAGGTCTAATTAATGTTTTTACATGTAGCTGCCAGGTTTTCCCAGTACCACTTGTTGAAGAGGCTTTCCCTGCTCCATTTTGTACTTTTTGCTCCTTTATCAAAGATTAAATGATCTGTGTTTGAGGATGGGTGTCAGGATACTCAACTCTATTCCATAGGTCTACAGGTCTGTTTTTATTCCTATACCATGCTGTTTTAATTACCCCTGCTTTGTAGTAGAGTTTGAAGTTGGGAAGGGTGATTCCTCCCATCTTCTTTTTCCCAAGGATTGCTTTAAATATCCATGGAGATTTATTATTCCATACAAATTTCAGGAGTGTTTGTTCAATTTTTTTGAAGAATGTTACAGGTATTCTTGTAGGGGCCGGATTGAATCTGTATAAAGCTCTGGGTAATATTACCTTTACAACAATATTATTTCTCCCCATCCATCAAATGGGCATATGTTTCCATTTCCTTGTGTCCTCTTTTATTTCTTGAAGCAGCTCCCTAAGAACAGGGGCAACACAAGGTAGCCCACTCTCACCATTTTTTTATTCAATATAGTACTAGAAGCACTTGCCAGATCAATCTGAGAAGAAAAGGACATTAAAGGCATCCAGATAGGCAAGGAAGAAGTCATCTGTCACTATTTGAAGATGACATATTATACCTAGAAAACCCTAAACTTTCTACCAAAAAAACGCTAAGAAACATAGATACTTATAGTAGAGTGGCAGGGTACAAAATCAATACCCCAAAGTCAGCAGCTTTCGGATATACAAATAATGAAAGAGAAGAAAGGGATATTAAGAAAATGATCCCATTATAATTGTACCACAGAATATCAAATACCTTGAAATCAGTTTAACCAAGTGTGTAAAGGACCTGTATAAAGCAAACTGCAAGACACTGCTTCATGTAATTACTCACTTTTAAATCTAGACAGTTTTCCAACATACATATTTCAAACACAAAAAATCAGAGAATTTTTATAGTGGAGAATGTATATTTGATCTGAATCTAAGGGTATACCAAGCAGATCTTGGAGTAGACTTAAGTTAAGGTCATTATAATGTAAGCAATATTTGAAGGTTGCAAAGTATTAGGTGCTAAGTCCCTTTATGCCACTTCCATTGCTCTATAACTCTGAAAATAGGAATTCTGTTATATTGTATCACTGAGCATGAACATGGAATCAAGTGTAATGAGGGAGTCTTGGAAATACCTACTGTGACCTTCACCCAATTTTACTGTGTATACGAATCAGGTGAGGGGGCATATCCATACCTCTAAGTCCTGGGAAGCACAATACATTTGTTCCTGAGGAAACTTGTATCCACAAATAATAATTCAGACACACAATGAGAAGTATTAATACTCATTGAAAAAAAGAAAACCTGGTTTCATTGGTTTTTATTTTAGCTACAAACTACTTGGTGTGTAGGTATTCTCATTTTCTTATCTGGCACAGCTATCTTGATAATGTAAAATACTATGGTTACTTTAAATTATGAATTATTCTGAAAATCTGCCAAGGACAGAATGTATTTCATTAAAAGAGATAACATACTTTTAAAGTTGCATATTGATTCAACCACTAAAGCGGTTGAGCCGAGTTGTTTGTCATTTTTATAGCTTTTAAAAAATTGAGTTATAACGTCGGGCTCTGTAGCGCAATGGATAGCGCACTGGACTTCTAAAATTGAGTTATAGGGAGGATGTGGGAACATTGATGTGTAGCTTGAGCCAGTTTAATCAGTGTCTTTGAGAAATGTGGAATTATGTAACCCCTTTCCTTGTTCTTCCTTTTTCTCCTCTGTTTCCTTCCTGTGATTCTTTTTTTAAAATTCTCTAGCTTGAAACGAGTCAATTTCATGATTTAGGATGTGTGGAGATAAGGGATGTAAAGCAACAACAAAGCAACATTGGGGCTTACAATGCCCAAATGACTCAAGGCCAGAGAAATAGTGACGTATATATGGTGCTTATCTGGATGAAGTCAACCAAGGTTCCATCCCTGACACCACATGTGTCTCCTAAAGCCTGCTAGGAATATTACCTGCTTAAAGCTCAGAGCCAGGATCAGACCCCAGATACCTCTAGGAGTGGCCCCCAAAACCAGAAAGGAAATAAATAAATGACCCAGATTCAAGCTGTTTCTGAAGAGAATAGGCAAACATTTTCTGCAATTCAGTATTTGGGATAAGAAACCCAACTAAAGTTCCAAGCTATGATTTAATTAACTGTTCAACTGTAAGAACAATCATAATATTGTAATGTATCACTTAACAACTGGAATAAGTTCTGAAAATGCATTCATAGGAGAATTCATCATTATATGATTCATCATTATATAATCGACTGCATATTGGCAGTCGATTTTGTAAATTTGGAAGCCACAATAAACAACAGAACAACAATGTTATTAAATCAAGCACGAGGGATTGATGTAGGTGCCAGATTTTCAGATTCCTCTATAGGGAAGAGTTAAAATATATAACTCTTCAAAGTTTCAAAACGTGAGAACATTGGTTTTATTTCTACCTTTTCCTTTCCTTATTTAGTTACCTTTTGTTTATTTATCTGCCTCTCTATCCATCCATCCATTCATTCATCCATCCATCCACCCACCCACCCATCCACCCACCCACCCATCCACCCACCCACCCATCCACCCATCCACCTATCCATCCATTCATCATCCATCCATCCATCATCCATCTATCATCCATCCATCCATCATCCATCCATCCATCCATCCATCCAGCCAGCCAGCCAGCCAGCCAGCCATCATCTGTCCGTTCGTCCATCTGTCCGTCCATCCATCCATCCATCCATTTATTTATTTTTGCTTTATGTGTCACATCCAGTGATGCTTAGGGGTTACTCCTGGCTCTGCACTCAGCAATTAGGCCTAGTGGTTCTCAAGGGATCATATGGGATACCAGGGATCAAACCCAGGCCAGCCGTATGCAAGGCAAATGCCTTACCCGCTGAACTATCAATCCAGCCCTTTAGTTATGTTTTAATATTTTAATTCATTTATTTTACAGCCATTTCAAGACTACCTATGTTTGACTGATCATCTATAAAGGGTGGGAACATATCAGTGTAACGAATAAATATAAATTGATGGAAATTCACTGTATCACTATCTTCCTGTTCATCATCGATTTGCTCGAGTGGGCACCACTAACATATCCATATGTCCTGTCTCATGCTAGTAGAGCCCAAGGGCATCTGCTTGCTCCAGGAACATAAAGAACATCAAACCATTAAATCAGGTCATGGGAATAAGGTCTATAATTGTTACTGGTATTTGGCATATCAAATAGGACACAGGAGTTTTGCCAGGCTCTGCTGTGTGGGTGGCATACTCTTGTAGTCACCTCTAAATCCAGCATTTATAGATGAACCATGTGACCGTGAGCAGCCATGAGAGCTGGACTGTAATAGTCTCTGATAGAAATTACAGACTATAATCTAATGAGAAGAGAAGAGCATATCAAACAAGTGATAAAACAAATTAAGGAATAAGTCCATACATTAAAAGCTCAGAAACTGTCTTGGGAATTGAAAGGGGTATAGCAAAGAAACAGGCGTGTTGTCATTTGGTTTTACCTCTGTTGTTTTAATTTTGATTTAGGATCCATAATTTGAGAGCTTGTTTGGAGGTTCTAGCAGGGGAGCGCAGCTAATCGTATACCCTCGACCCAAGACTGGTCCGTCTCTATTCGGGGAAGGCCGTCCTCTTCGACCGAGCATGCAGCTTCGGGAGGGATGCACATGGAGTGGTGAGGGAGGAAGGGGACACCCGCCTTGCCTCCCCGTCGGCAAGCCTGGCAAGCTTCTCGTGTTGTATTTGATATGCCAAATTCCAGTAACAATTATATTAGGTCATTCCCATGACCTAATATAATGTTTTGAGGCTCTTTATGTTCCTGTAGCAAACTGATGCCCCTGGCTCTACTGGCATGAGACAGGACATATGGAGATATTATTGGTGCCCGCTCTAGCAAATAGATGATCAACAGGAAGACCGTGCGTGATCGTGATCCATAATTTAAAATAGAGTTGCAAATTTATATGGGTAGTTAAGACTGAACACCTAATCTTACCATTTGTGTTCAATCCATGTTAGTGTGTGTTTTCAGTGAAAAGTGGAAGTGAGCCAAGGAGGATATTTAGAGGCAGCACAGAGAGAAAAGACAACATGCATGAAATTGAGAGCAGCCAGTGTGTCCTAGAAGTCAAAATGGTGTTTAAAGAAAGTAGATGTGGATTGAGAAATCTGTGCAGATTAAAATGAAAGAGGGTTTGGAAAGTTATGAAAGTGCTTGGTTTTTACCCTTATAATAGTATGGATTTTCTTATAGTTAGTTCAAATTGGTGATAGATATCAGAGAAGGAGACACAGAGAAGACAGTGGTTTCTCTAAGTAGTTGTAGAAACGTGTGTTAAAGTGAAAAGAATCTTGTCACAGGGGCCAGAGCAATAGCCCAGTGGGTAGGGCATTTGCCTTGCATGCGGAAGGCCCATGCTGGCCCAGGTTTGATCCCCGGCATCCCATATGATCCCTTGAGCACCATCAGGAGTAATTCCTGAATGCAGAGCCAGGTGAAACCCCTGAGCATTGGCGGGTGTGACCCAAAAAGCAAAAAAATAAATAATCTTGTCACAAAGCTCTTATACTATTTAGAAACAAGAACACTGATATATTACTTTATCCCAATGTAAGATAATATAAGACTTCTGGAAAAAAAAAACTAAAGTATAGAAAAAAATTAAACCACATAGTTCCTAATATATATTAAAATGAGTAGTAATTAAATAATAAAATACAAAAACATCATTGAAACTAGGACTCCTAAGTATCTATGAATAAACTAATCTTGAAAATAAAGCATAATATGACACTTTAAAAGATTAACAAGTTTTTTGCTTTGTAAAAGATCCTGTTTAAAGTGGAAAGACAAGAGAAGAAAATACTTGCAAACCACATATAAAAATGGGCTATGGGATATATATTCTATATATTCCATAAAAATATATGTATATTCACACACAAAGGCAAACATACATATTCACATATGCACATAAATTCTCAATATCAAATAGAACCTAAAGGATATTCAGATGGTAAGAGATATATAACAGCTTTAACTATTACAGAAATGTAACTTTTGTTCCTTCTTCTTCTCCTCCTTCTCCTTCTCCTTCTCCTCTCTTCTCCTTCTCCTTCTTCTTCTTCTTCTTCTTCTTCTTCTTCTTCTTCTTCTTCTTCTTCTTCTACTTCTACTTCTTTTCCTCCTCCTCCTCTTCCTCTTCTTCTTCTTCTTCTTCTCCTCCTCCTCTTCTCTCTTCTTCTTCTCTTCTTTTCTTTTCTCTCTCCTCCTTCTCTCTCCTCTTCCTCTTCTTCTTCTTCTTCTTCTTCTTCTTCTTTCTTCTTCTCTTCTTTCTTCATCTTCATCTTTTCATCTTCTTGGTCTTCATCTTCATCTTCCTTCTTCATCTTCTTTTCTTTTTCTTCTTCCTCCTTCATTGTTTTCTCTTTCTCCTCATTTCCCTCCTCTTTTATTTATTCCTCCTCCTTCCTCCTCTTCTTCTTTACTTCTGAATGTTTTCTACTTTCTTTTTTATTTCTCCTCCATTTCTTTTTCTTATTCTTCCTCATCATCCTCATCTTCTTTTCTTCTTCCTCTTTCTTCTTACTTCCCCTTCTTTTCTTATCTTTTCTTTCTTATTCTTCCTTCTACTCTCCTTTTCTTCTTTTGTATTTCTTTTCCTTCTTCCTCCTCCACCATCCTCCTATCTTCTCTTCTTTTTCTTTTTCCTTCTGCTTTTTGTCTACCTTACTCTCCTTCCTCCTCTCTCTCCCCTTCTCATTCTCATTGATTTAAAGGAAGCCTTTGATTCTGTTGAGACCGAAGCAGTCATAAAAGCCCAAACAGGGCATTCAAACCCAATACATCAAGATTCTTCGTGAGATCTATTACAGATTCACCACCAGGATCTGACCATTCTACAAGGAAGTGATCATTGATGTCTCATACTTTTTGGCAGGGTGATACTATTTCACCGAAACTCTTCAGCACTACCCTTGAGAACATCATGAGGCAATTAGAATGGGAAGGAATGGGAGTGAAGATAGAAAGTCAGCAACTACACCACCTCTGCTTCACTGATGACATCATTCTAATAACACCAAACATTAGTCAAGCAGCACAAATGCTAGCTGACTTCGACCTGGAATGCTAAAAGATAGGTCTACAGCTGAATCTCAACAAAACTATGTTCATGAAAAATGAACTAGTTCCAGAAGCCCCATTCACCTCTCAATGGAACAAACATCTCTGAATGCAGCAGTTATGTGTACCTAGGTCAAGAAGTCAACATGATGAATGACCTAAAACCTGAGCTGTGCAGGAGGAAGAGAGTGGCATGGAATGCCTTCAAAAGCATTGAAGAAATAGCTAAAAAGGACAAAGAACTCTGGCTCCAGGCACATTTCTTCTACTCCACTGTTCTCCTTGCATTAACATTTGCCTCTGAGACCTGGGTCCTACAAAGCAGGATTAGAATGCTATTCAGGTCTCCAAAGAGGAATTGAAAGAACTATGATTGGAATATCACACCACACTCAAGTGAGAGAAGGAATCCAGAGTTTCAACCTCTGTTGATGATCGAGAGTCAGGGATGCTGTCTCGTTTGTCAGAGCATCGAAAACCAGATGGACTGGACATGTAATGCGATTTGGAGATGACTGCTGGACTAGCCATTAGTGGCTGGATCCCACGGGATGTCTAAAATCATGTGGCTGCCCACCTACAAGATGGTCAGATTTCTTTGTCAAGACACTGAACAAATGGTTTAAGTCTCTTCATATTCCTGAAGGAAGCAGATGCCACTGGGTTACACTGGCATGTGATAGGGGTCAAATGGAAATGTTACTGGCACCCACTCAAGCAAATCAATGAATAATGAATGTCAAGTGATCAAGTGATTTAACAGTGTTGGCCTCCCATAGAAGTGGGAAGTGTGGGTTACAAGGATATAAAACTAGCCTGCTCCTTTATCCTCTCTCTTTTGTGGGTCTCTCTCTTCCCCTTTCTGCTCACGCCTTATCTCTGTCTCCTATTTAGGGCCTTGACACACGGTGGCCTCCATCTTGGCCTACACATGCTCTGGGTCCTAGTGGTCATCCTAAGCTCAAGATTTTTCCTATTGCTAATTTCTATGTCTGATTACTTGATCACTTGATCACTTGAATCCCATTATTAATTGACTTGCTTGAATGGGCTCCAGTAACATTTCCATTGGACCCTATCATGTGCCAATGTAGTCTAATGGCATTTGGTTGATTCAGGAATATGAAGAGCCTCAAACCGTTCCTTCAGGGTCTTGACAAGGAAGTCTGACCATCTGGTATGTGGGTGGCCACGTGATCTTTTGACATCCCGTGGGATCCAGTCGGTAAGGGCTCTAGTCCAGCAGTCGTTTCCAAATCGCATTACATGTCCAGCCCATCTGATTTTTGATGCCTTGGCAAACAAGACAGCGTCCCTGATTCTGGAATATTGACAAAGGTTGAGGTCGGAACTCAGGATTCCTTCTCTCACTTGAGTGAGGCGTGATATTCCAAGCATAGCTCTTTTGATCCCTCTCTGGGAAACCCGAATAGCATTCTCATCCTGCTTTCATAGGGCCCAGGTCTCTGAGGCATATGTTAATGCAGGGAGAATGGTGGAGTTGAACAGATGTGCCTGGAGCTGAAGGTCCTTTGTCCTTTTAGCTATTTCTTCAATGCCTTTGAAGGCATTCCATGCCGCTCTCTTCCTCCTGCACAGCTCAGGTTTTAGGTCATTCATCATGTTGACTTCTCGACCTAGGTACACATAACTGCTGCATTCAGAGATGTTTGTTCCATTGAGAGTGAATGGAGCCTCTGGAACTAGTTCATTTTTCATAAACATAAGCCAGCATTTGTACCGCTTGGCAAATGTTTGGTGTTATTAGGATGATATCATCAGCGAAGTGGAGGTGTTGTAGTTGCCGACCATCTATCTTCACTCCCATTCCTTCCCATTCTAATGGTCTCATGATGTTTTTGAGGGTGGTGCTGAAGAGTTTTGGTGAAATGGTATCACCCTGCTGAACCCCTCTTTTGACATCAATGATCACTTCCTTGTAGAATGGTGAGATCCTGGTGGTAAATACAGCTCATGAAGGATCTTGTTGTATTGGATTTGAAAACCCTGTTTGGCTAGGGGCTTCGATGATCACTTCAGTCTCCACAGAATCAAAGGCTTATATGCCTGAACCTGTGTTAAAGTCAAGCATTTTGAAACTTCGCTGGATTCTCATGTCTTTCTCTCTGTCCGCTGGCTGCAGATTCCCTGGGACAGAAGGGGATCCCAGACCCTGCTCTCGGATTTTGTGCAGAGCACCTCAGCATTTCCCCAAACACTGCCATTGGTAACTGAGGGTTTCTTTCTCACCACAACCCAACCTTCACTATTGATTTCAGATGGGATAATGTGTCATGTTTTTATTTGCATTTCCCTTATAATAAGTGATAATGAGTACACTATATGTACCTATTGGTCATCCACATGTCATCTTTGGGATAAGTGACTGTCTATCTTTGCACTTAATTAAATAAATTTAATTATTTCTTATTGAACATTGTGATGCCTTATAAATATTGGGTATTAGTAGTCCTTTGTCTGATCTATTTTTGTACAAACACTTTCTTTTGGTAAGGTCTCTTTTTTAAGATTGGTTTCTTTTGCCATGCAAAAATCTTTAATTTTATGTTGTCTCATTTATTACTGTTTTTGTATATATTTGCCTCTGTGAAACATTAAAGATGTCCTAATGTGCATTACCTGAAAGCCTGCATAGGTTTTCTTCAATGTAATTTATGGATTCTTGTCTAATCTCAAGATATTTAATTCACATTGACTTAACTTTTGTTAACAGTGTGAGATACTATTCCAGTTTAATTTTAAGCATGTGTCTATCCACTTTTCTAACACCATTTGTTGCTGAGAATTTAATTGCTTCACTTTATATATTTGAATCCTTTGTCATAAACTTGTTATCAATGAATTTTATTATTTATTTTAGAACTCCCAATTCTTTTTAATTGGTCTGAAAATCTTTCTTTCATATAACATCACACAGTTTTTATTTTATTTTTTCACCCCCACTCCTACCCGGTTCAACACAATTTTTATTATTATAGCTTTTTTGTAGTATAATTCACAGATGAAAAAGTGTTTTCGTCAGTGCCAGAGAGAGAATACAGGAATCAAATCACTTTTTTTTTCATGCAACTGACCCAGATTTAATCCTCAGCACTAAATATGGCTCCTTGGGCACAAAGCTTGGAATTAGTCTGAGATCCAGATAAATATGAAGAATGACAGTAATACAAAAGGTAACATTCTGTGAGATTTAATTTATTTTATATTCTTGAAATATTAAAATTACAAGCTTGGAAAATATATTTGAGTTGATTATGGTAATGGATTGGGAAAATGTTAATTAACTGACATAAAACAGAAGAAATTTGTTACTGAATGTTAGGTATTTGTCTTATCAGTGCCAATATGCTGGTTGCAATATTACCCTATAGCTTGATAACATTTTACATTAGGGGAAACTCAGTAAAGGGCGAGGGAAACTTTTATTGCTTTGGTATACAAGCAGCTAAAATATGATTCAAACACAAGATGACTAATTGAGGAATTAATTGGGGAAAATCTGCATTATTAAGGTCCCAGTTGTAAATTAGCTTTCTAATACAAAGAAGTGTCCACAATCTTTATTTCATTTATAATTGAATCACTATGCAATATATTTAGAAGGCTGTTCATGGCTGTATTTCAGTCATACACTGTCCCAATACCCAGTCCCTCCACCAGTGTATATTCCCACCACCAGTGTCCCACATTTCCCTTCTGGCACCCCCACCAACATCCCCAGTCTATCTCTATAGCATGAACTTTCCTTCATATTCCCTGTCTCTCTCTCTCCTATTAGGAATTATGGTTTGCAATACAGATACTGAAAGATGTTTCTTCCTGTACCTACTTTCAGCACGCAGTTCTTATACAGATTGATCATTTAAAACTCTCTTTGTCATAGCGGTCCTTTCCCTGTCCCAATTGTCTTTTCTCCAAGCAGTTGAAGCAGGCTGCCAACTGTGAACCAAATCTCCTGGCCTTTTGTTCTACTGTCCTTTTATATTGGTTTCATATTGATTATTTTATATCCCACAAATGAGTGCTATTGAACTACACCTATCTCTCTCATTTCACTCAGCATGATACTCTTATGTCCAACCATCTGTAAGTTGAGTACTATGACTTCATTTATCTAATATGTACAGAAATTTGATATTATTGGAATTTCTGCATAGTATTCCATTGTGTAGATGTTTCAAAATTTCTTTTTCCAGTTGTCTCAAAATAGACACTCAGACATGGAAGACAGATTGTTTCCAGATTCTGGATAATCTATGAAGCCATTTAGTATATTCCCAGAGAGGCATATCAATACTTTCATCAGATCGGCCTGGGGTAAATCATTTTTCTCATTCAGTGGGATGTCTCTGTATCTTGGTCACTTATTTTGAGGTGCAGACTTCTCAGTTTAATGTAATCCATTTATTTATCCTTCTAATTGCTTGGCCAGCGGTGTTTCATCTTTGAAGATGCTTTTAGCATCAGTGTTGTGAAGAGTTCTGCCCACATTTTCCTCCATGTACCTTATGGATTCAGGTTTGATATTGAGGTCTTTAATCCACTTTGTGTTTGATTTTGAAGCTTAAGATCACTTGATCACTTGATTTCCTGTTATTCATCAATTTGCTAGAGCAGGCACCAGTAATGTTTCCATTTGACCCCATCACGTGCCAGTATAGCCAATGGCATCTGTTTGTTTCAGAGATATTAAGAGCCTCGGACTATTTGTTTAGGGTCTTAATAAGGAAGTCTGGCCATCTTGTAGGTGGGTGCCATGTGAATTTTTGATGTCCCGTGGGATCCAATCAGTAATGGCTCTAGTCCAACGGTCATCTCCAGATCGCATTATATGACCAGCCCATCTGATTTTTGATGTCCTGGAAGACGAGACAGTGTCTTTGATTTTAGAATAGTGACAGAGGTCAGAACTCCAAATTCCTTCTCTCACTTGAGCGAGGTGTGATATTCCAAGCATGGCTCTTTTGATTCCTCTTTGGGGAGACACAAATGTTATTCTCATCCTGCTTTCATAGGGCCCAGGTCTCTGAGGCGTTTGTTAATGCAGGGAGAATGGTGGAGTCAAAGAGATGTGCCTGGAGCCAAAGGTTCTTTGTTCTTTTGGCTATTGTTTCGATGTTTTTGAAAGCAGTCCATGCTGCTCTTTTCCTCCTCCTGCACAACTCAGGTTTTAGGTTGTGCATCATATTGACTTCTCAACCTAGGTACACATAGCTGTTTGCATTCAGAGATGTTTGTTCCATTGAGAGTGAATGGGGCCTCTGGAACCAGTTCTTTGCTCATGAACATAGATTTTTTTGAGATTCAGCTGTAGACCTATCTTTCCACATTTTCAGTCAAAGTCAGCCAGCATTTGTGCCACTTGGCTGATGTTTGGTGTCATTAAAATGATGTCATCAGCAAAGCATAGGTGGTGCAGTTGCCAGCCGTCTATCTTCACTCCCATTCTTTCCCATTCTAATTGTCGCATGATGTTTTCGAGGGTGGTGCTGAAGAGTTCTTCGAGAAAATGAACCAACTCTTGGTTTAAATAATGTTCTTAACTGTTTTCTGGATTCTAGCTCTGATTTCTGCTCTAAGTTTTAATTTTTCGTTCCTCTTTCCTGGTTTTGGCTCCTTTTATTGGTCATTCTTCAATATCTTAAGTTGTAAGGTTGCGTTATTTATAAGGCTCTTTCTTCCTTCATGATGAATGCTTATGGAGCTATAAAATTTACTCCTAACACTGCTTTTGCTGTGTCCCACAAGTTCAGTAGCTTGTGTCCATATTCTCATTTATTTCCAGCAATTTTCTTATTTCCTCTTTGATTTCCTCTATAACTCACTGTTTTTTAAGTATAGAGCTGTTTAGTTTTCTGGTGTTTGATTTGACTCCCTCTTTCTGTGAGCAGTTCACTTCTATTTTCAGTGCATCATGGTTTGAAAAGATAGCTGAAGCAATCTCTATCCTTTTGTTTTTATGTATATGTTTTGTGGCCCAGCATGTGGCCTATCTTTGTAGAATGTTCCATATGCACTAGAGAAAATGTGGAAAATGAAATATGTGTATTCAGATATTTGGGGATAAAAAATACACACACACATAAACACAAACACACTGCCCCTCTCTCTTCCATTTTTTTCCCTTACCTAAAGTATTTCCTAGCTGAGATTTAGAGTGATTGATCTATTGAGAGGTGACAAATTAGATTGAATCTCCAACTACTATTGTGTTGCTATCAATATCTTTATTCAAGTCTATTAGCAGCTATTTTAAGTTTTTGCTTTTTATCATTAGGTGCATATAGATTTAGGAGTGTGAAATCTTCCTGATGTACAGATACCTTGATCATTAAAAAAATGACCTTCACTGTCTCTTATAACCTTCTTCAGCCTGAAGTCAATGTGTCAGATACTAGTATAACCACCTGGTTTTTTTGAGGGTGTTGTTTGCTTGTACTTTGAGTATATACTTTTTATTATTCAGTTGTGTTTCTTGTAGGCAGTAGTGTTGAGTAGTTTCTATTTCATCCTGCCAGTCTGTGTCTCTTAATTGGTGCATTTACCCTCGAGAACATCATGCAACAATTAGAATGGGAAGGAATGGGGAGTGAAGATAGATGGTCAGCAACTACACCACCTCCGCTTCGCTGACTTCGACCGAGAATGTGGAAAGATAGGTCTACAGCTGAATCTGAAGAAAACTATGTTCATGAAAAATGAACTAGTTCATGAGGCACCATTCACTCTCAATGGAACAAACATCTCTGAATGCAGCAGTTATGTGTACCTAGGTAAAGAAATCAACATGATGAATGATCTAAAACCTGAGCTGCGCAGGAGGAAGAGAGCGGCATGGAATGCCTTCAAAGGCATCGAAGAAATAGCTAAAAGGACAAAGAACCTCCGGCTCCAGGCACATCTCTTTGACTCCACCATTCTCCCTGCATTAACATACGCCTCAGTGACCTGGGCCCTACTAAAGCAGGATGAGAATGCTATTCAGGTCTCTCAGAGAGGAATCGAAAGAGCTATGCGTGGAGTATCACGCCTCACTCAAGTGAGAAAAAGAATCCGGAGTTCTGACCTCCATCGCGATTCCAGAATCAGGGACGCTGTCTCGTTTGCCAAGGCATCGAAAATCAGATGGACTGAACATATAATGCGATTTGGAGACAACCGCTGGACTAGAGCCGTTACCGACTGGATCTCACGGGATGTCAAAAGATCACGTGGCCACCCACCTACAAGATGGTCAGACTTCCTTGTCAAGACCCTGAATGAACGGTTTGAGGCTCTTCATATTCCTGAATCAACCAGATGCCATTGGGCTACATTGGCACATGATGGGGTCCAATGGAAATGTTACTGGCTCCCGTTCCAGCAAATCGATGAATAACGGGATTCAAGTGGTCAAGAACATTTACAGAAAATGAAAGTAATAAAAGTAGTAAATATAAACTTTAGATTTGGAAGCAGAAATGAAGTTCAAGAATGTTAATTTTAGCACATTTTATAAAATATTGTCAACTAATTACAGTACATGTCTCAGGAAAGCAACACATTATGAAATAATATTTACCTATTTGTCAGAAGGGCGTCTGAAGGTTCCTGACCCTGCTTGGTACATGCACCCCCAATTATAAATGTATATCCACTTATAGAAACACATAAAAAATAAAACAAAATCATCTGTGTAATATGCAATCTAGTACTTTAGACCCATTTCCACATCCGGACTTCTCTCTCGTCAGAACTCCACCCAGCACACCAGCCTATCACAGCCCTGCTCATCGAGATCCACCCTGCTGCAGTCTTTTTAATCGGGCCCAGGTATGCTGATCCAGAGACAGACATGGGGCAGAGGTACTACTTGATCTCCCTGTGCCCAGCCGCTCACGAGGCGCCCAGGAGGGGATGGCGGGTTCTAGCCCTGGCCCGCCACACCAGCAGAGGCCTTGCAACGAGCCAGACTACCCCCACTCCATAAGGGCCTCCATTTTCCACATCCGGACTTCTCTCTAGTCAGAACTCCACCCAGCACACCCAGGCTATCACAGCCCGGCTCGGTTCATCAATAAATGCTGGAATTAGAGATGACTACAAGAGTATGCTACCTGCACGGCAGAGCCTGGCAAGCTACCCGTGTCGTATTTGATATGCCAAATACCAGTAACAATTATAGACCTCATTCCAGAATGGATTGAGGCTCTTTATGTTCCTGGAGCAAGCAGAAGCCCTTGGGCTCTACTTGCATGAGATAGGACATATGGAGATGTTACTGGGGCCCGCTAGAGCAAATCGATGATGAACGGAAAACAGTGATACAGTGATACTGTACTTTAATCTATTAAGTAAAAACACATATGGATTTCATATATATTTGTATATATGTGTATATATATATATGTTTATATGGTGTGTGTGTGTGTGGACTAGAGAGATAAATCAATTGACAGGCATGCATACAGGAATTCTGGGCTCAATATCTCACACCATTTGATCCCAAAAGACTGCTAGGATTAACTCTGCTCAGTGAGTTGGGAGGAACACTGAGTACTGCTGACTGTGCCCACCAAACCAAAGTGAAAGACAAAAAAGAAAGAAAAAATCTTTAATAAATTGAGAATTGTTAAACTGAAATCCATGACTGTATAAAGTATTTAATAGTAGGAAACAAATTTTGTAAAGACTTTTTTTAATGTAAACAGAAAAACATTTTTAAAGCAAATTTAAAATCTAAATGAGTGGAACAGTATGCCATGATCATGGATTGTATGATGGTATTGTAAACACTCCAATATCCCCCAAATTTATGTATAGACTCAATTTAAACCTAATTAAAATCCCAGCAGGCTATGCATATATAAATCAAAAATCTGTTTTAAAATAACTATGGAACTGTGAAAGGGAACAATGATATTCTTGAGTATAGGAAATTTTTTCTCAAATATAGCACAAAAAGACACTTATTAAATGAAAAAAAATATATATTGAACCACATTATTACTACACACTTCATTTTATTAAAAATTTATTCTTTTAAATTTTATTAAAAATAAAAATTTTTATTTTATTATACCACCATGAGATATACAATTACAAAATTGCTCACAATTAGGTTTCAGTCATACAGTGTTCCAGCATCCCTCCATCAGTGCACATTTATCACCACCAATGTCCCTGGATTCCCTCCCTCCTCCCCCCAGTCTGCCTCTATGACTAGCAATTTGCCTCTTCTCTCTCTCTCTCTCTCTCTCTCTCTCTCTCTCTCTCTCTCTCTCTACACATTGTGGCTTGCAATACATACATTTAGGGGTTATCATGTATATCTCTTTGCCTACATTCAGTGCTTATTTCTAAGCCGGTATTACCATTTCCAACAACTATTAGCACACTTCCTGCCCCTCGAGGTGCTGCAGGTGTGGCTGCGGTGCCCAGCTGCATTGGCAGGTGGCAGACAGGGGACATGCTTGTCTACACCCAGGGCTCTGCCTCATTGGCCCTGGATGGTTGATGATCTGACATAGAAAAAAGACTGGGCCCCCTGAGGGGTGAACCCAGAACCACGCAGAGCCTGGCAAACTACCCGTGGAGTATTCGATATGCCAAAAAAAGTAACAATAATGGACCTCATTCCCAAAGAATGGAGACGTTACTGGTGCCTGCTCAAGCAAATCGAAGAACAACAGGAAGCCAAGTGACAAGTGATTAGCACACTGTTCCCTTCTCCGTCTTATGTAACCTCTGACTCTCCCACTGACAAGTCCTCCTAATTCATATTTAGCTTGGCCTTGGATAGTAGTATCAAACTATTTTTTTATATCCCACAAGTGATTACAGTCATTCTATATCTGTCCTTTCCCTCTGGTGAATTTCACTCAGCATGATACTCTCCATGTCCATACATTTATAGACAAATTTCATAACTTTGTTTTGCCTAACAGCTGCATACATAGTGCATACATTGTGTAGATGTACCATAGTTTCTTTATCCAATTGTCTGTTCTGGGGGCTCAGATACTACACACTTCTTTATATTAAGATACTTCTAGAAGATCTACCCAAGGACAGAATTCTATCTAAGGGCTACATTTATTCTGGGCTCAATATCTCGCGCCATTTGATCCCAAAAGGACTGCTAGGATTAACTCTGCTAAATTGGCCTACTGCTTTCTCCTTTCCTTTGCCCGAAATCCATTTAAACAATTCTATTAAATTTACCTCTTAATAATACTTTTAATCATTTTGTATAAACACAGTAAGAGATATAGGCTTTTATCTATACCCTATATTAAGCTTAAAAGGGTCTCTCTTTACTCAGGGTGAATTAAGGATGGCTTTTCCTGGAGACATCTCTCTATATTCCTCAGACCTCAGACCTCAGGCCAAGTTAGTTTTTCCTAACCCCAACAGGGTCCTTATTCAGTTACTACTTTTTGGGTCATGTCATGTCAGTTTGTTCCATGATGGTGCTCTTAAATTGTCATACTTCTTATGGTGCTTAGACTGTCCCATGTCAAATTCAAGGTAGCTTACAGCTTACCTCTCCACCATCTAAGTCCCTTGGTGGGGTCCACCTTTTGGGATGTAAGAAACTAAGGTCAATCAGAGGACAACTGAGGCTAAATTCAAGCAAATATAATGGATGTTCAGGAGTAAATATTATTTAGAGTCAATTTACTACCATATTACAAAGCTGTTCTTGTATGTCTACATAAGGGATCACTTAACATCCCGTTATTCATCGATTTGCTCAAGCAGGCACCAGTAACATTTCCATTTGACACTATCATGTGCCAGTGTAGCCCAATAGCATCTGGTTGCTGCAGGAATACGAAGAGTCTCAAACCGTTCATCCAGGTTCTTGACGAAGAAGTCTGACCATCTTGTAGAGGGGGCCACGTGATCTTTTGACATCCCGTGGGATCCAGTCGGTAACGGCTCTAGTCCAGCGGTTGTCTACAAATCACATTACATGTCCAGCCCATCTGATTTTTGATGTCTTGGCAAAAGAGACAGCGTCCCTGAGTTTTGGAACAGCGACAGAGGTCGGAGCTCTGGATTCCTTCTTTTCAGAGAGCGACATCACACATAAGGGATATTGCTCTAAAATAAAAATATGAAAATGATACATCTGGAGCTAGGTGGTCAATATCAGGTTATTTTGATACATCTGGATGTGGGTGGATAATGCCAGGTCACTTTAGCCAACTAACCAATCAGAAAGGAGATGCATGGGGGATGGGATTTGAAAAGGGAGCCCCGTGCCCTCTAGTGCCCTCTCTCTCTCCCTCTCTGGAGAGGAAGCCACTCTTGCAGGCTCTCTCTCTCTCTCTTCCTATCTCTCTCTCTCTGTCTCTGGATCAGGTAGGTCAGTGTGCCCAGATAAAGGTACCCAGTATAGGTAGGGCACACAAGGTCTGGCAAGGGCAGACACAGGTTCAGGCTGGTTTGAAGGCCCAGGGTCCAGGTCAGGCAGGGCTTGAATAATGCCCAGGAGAGTAAAGGGATATGCTGGGCTCAGAGGCCAAGGTTTCAGGCAGGACTTAGAAATCCAGGATAGTTCAGGACAGGTTGGTCTTGGAGGCCCAGGTTACAGGCAGTGCACAGGAGGCTGGGAAAGTGTACATGGGATAGAGAGAACAGTTAAGGGAACAGAGCAGGAACAGATTTTGATCATTGTTCATGAGAGTAAAGTAGACTAAATGGAACAAGACAGGAAAGTTTTGCATTGGACTGGGCAGCACTGAAGATAGGACCAGGACATTGTAATAGAGAGGCCTAGACTTCTGGGGAGGGACCTGGAACCATCTGTGCAATAAAACTAACTTTCCTTCATCTTAGTTTTATGGAGTTTTGTATGCAAATCTTTCATGCAATTCTTAAGAACCTTCTAGCACAGGAAAATCCACTATTGTGTTAACAAAAAGAATTTAAAAGAAAGAGGTAAACAATATTTCACTTATACATACAAAATCTAGAGCCATCGTGAGAATTATAAGCTATCTTGTCTGATTTGGAGACATTTGTGACTAACATATAAGGGGGAGAATATCACAAAAGAGAGGTTAAAGATAAACAGAAAGAACTGGAAGTGCCCCAGTAGAATTGGGTGTGCCTAGGGAGCACTATGGTAGATGTAATTCAGTTAACCTAAACTCTCTGCAGGAGGATAAAAGACTAATTTAAAACTAAATTGCTTCAAATTATAATCTGATAGGTGACATGGAGAAGTCAACAAAAACACTAAACTACAGAATACAGAAACTGAGAAAAAATTAACTCCAAAATAAGGAGAAACTGCTAGAAAACAGAAGAAATTGGAAAATAGTCTGAAAGTAAATGAAGAGCAGACCAAAGAACTATGGATTGAGTTCAAGAAGAAGAACAAGAATCATTTGAGTGGTTGGCGAACAGGAAGACAAATTTGATGAAGAAACTGTTCAAAAGTCATTGAAAATAACTACCCAGAGTTGAGGATTATAGGCACTGAAACCTAAGAAGCCCAAAGGGTCCCACGTAAAACAGACTGAATTAGGAAAACTCCAAACACATTATACTGAAAATGACAAAATTACAAATCCAAAGACAAAATCCAAATGACAAAACCCAAGATACATTATACTCAAAATGACAAATCAAAGTAGCAAGGTCAAAGAAAAGGAATTTATACACAAAGGAAAGCCTGTGTGATATACAGCAGATCTAACAAATGAGCCTATACATGCAAGAAGAATATGGAATGATATAGCACAAATGCTGGCTGACTTTGATCGAGAATGTGGAAAGATAGGTCTACAGCTGAATCTCAACAAAACTATGTTCATGAAAAATGAACTTGTTCCAGAGGCCCCATTCACTCTCAATGGAACAAACATCTCTGAATGTAGCAGTTATATGTACCTAGGTCGAGAAATCAAAATGATGAGCGACCTAAAACCTGAGATGCACAGGAGAAAGAGAGCGGCATGGACTGCCTTCAAAAACATCAAAGAAATAGCAAAAAAGACAAAGAACCTCCAGCTCTGGGCACATCTCTATGACTCCACCATTCTCCCTGCATTAACATACGCCTCAGAGACCTGGGCCCTATGAAAGCAGCATGAGAATGCTATTCAGGTCTCCCAAAGAGGAATCGAAAGAGCTATGCTTGGAATATCATGCCTCACTCAAGTGAGAGAAGGAATCTGGAGTTACGACCTCCTTCGATGTTCCAGAGTCAGGGACGCAGTCTCGTTTGCCAAGGTATCGAATATCAGATGGGCTGGACATGTAATGCAATTTGGAGACAACCACTGAACTAGAGCCATTACCGACTGGATCCCACAGGATGTCAAAAGATCACGTGGCCGCCCACCTACAAGATGGTCAGACTTCTTCGTCAAGACCCTGAACGAATGATTTGATGCTCTTCATATTCCTGAATCAACCAGATGCCATTGGGCTACAGTGGCATGTGATAGGGTCAAATGGAAATGTTACTGGCGCCCACTCAAGCAAATCGATGAATAATGGGATGTCAAGTGATCAAGTGTTAGTTCAAAACTCTGTAATGAACACTTCATCAAGAATATTCTATTCATCTAGAGTAACATTCAGATTTGAAGGAACTATATGGAAATTTATCAACAGACAACAGCATAGTCTTGAAACCAATTTACAGAGCCAGTAAAGGAACTCCTTTAAAAAGCAAGGGAAACTTCCCATTGTGTGGCATGAAGTATGATACTCATTAATGGTGCATATTGCTGCCCTCTACTAGATTAAGAAAGGTTGAACATTTATAGCCACAAATTGTTAAAAATTAATTTGTATTTATTTATTTTATGAAAACTCTATTTTCCTTCTTTTAAGTTTTTAACCAAGTAGTATGACCAGCTAAGTTTATTATATGCCAAGAGGGAAAAATAGCTTTCAATTTTGGTGGGGAAGATATGATAATTACCAAATGCAAAATAAAATTTAATGCAATATATTTTAGAAACAAGGTTAAAAAAATTAGTTATATAAATGAGAATAAGCAGTATAGTATGTCATATTAAAATATTTTATTTATTTATTTACATGGATTGTCATATTTCTATATAGCAATAAATCAGCACAAGTTGACTTTTTGTTGATTTACTATCTGATAATTATTTTCCATTTCTTTAAGCTTTGATATATGTGTGCTTAGTGGGGGTGGCACTGGTGGAGATACTGAGACACCAGTAGTAGGACTGGTGTTGGAACACCATATGTCTAAAACAACCCTATTATGGACAATTTTGTAGATCACAGTGTCTCGATAAAAAGATAAGCAAAGCTTTAAAATCACTTATCTATTATTTATCAATTAAGAAACTAGACAGTTTGAATTTAAAAAGTAATGCTTATAATAGGTTTTAAAAGCAAAGTATTGGGACTAAAGTGATAGTATAGCAGGGAGGGTGTCTGCATTGCATGCTTCACACTGGGATTTGATCCCCGACACTCCAAATGATCCTCTGAGTACCACTGAGAAAGAGTCTTGATTGCAAAGCCCAGAGTAATACCAGACCACTACTTGATGTGGCTCAAGAAACAAAATAATAAATAATAAATAAAGTTGAAAGAAAACAATGAAACCAGAGCAATGGAAAATAGATAGGGCACTTGCTTTGCATACAATTTAACCTGGGTTCTATCCCCAGTACCACATATGGTCCCTGATCCCTGCCAAGAGTGAGCCCTGAGCACAGACCGCTGAGCACTGCCTGGTGTGACCTCTACACCCACAAAATTGTGATGAAGTTTTGTTACATATTTATAAAGCTTAAACTCAACAGATTACTGTGGGTAAGAGATTTTATTTATGTATTCAAAATATTTGTACAGTTTTAGTTCTTTTATGCATATTTATGTGCTATTTACCAAAATAAAATGTTATCAGACTCTGCATATAAATGTATTATCACATATATGCTACCACAGATATTTAAGTATAAATATACAAATTCTATTAATGAATAAAAGGGCAAGAGATTTAATAGAAAGAATGAAATACTTCAACATATACATATGTATATTCAACATATACATAAATGGTGAACAAAATGAATTTTACTGCCAGGGAAATGTAAGTGCCAGGGTACAATCACAGTGAATTACTCAGTCCAACCACCCACATGAAAAAAGTAAAACAGCAAGAAGTACCAAGAGTTAGAGGTGGGAATTTGTCCCCTAAAAATAAATCAACAAGGACAGGATATGTCTTTAGGTAAAATAGTTTAGGTCTTAGAATGCAAAGGGTTTGCAAAAGTGTATCCAGGAAAGACTAGAATAGACAAGAGGGCAAGCAAAAAAGGAAGACTAGTATAAACTATTAGGGTCCTTTAGATGTCCCATAGATTGTGCAGCAGGAGCAAAACTACAATAGGACATTTTCTGGACTTTATATTTTAAGAATTTCTTCTGATATATATGTTAAATGTCCCAGTCTCTGTAACCCATTCCATATTGATGTGTTTACTAATTGCCCTTAATGACTCTGTAAAAATAACTCACCTACTGGGAGCCCAGTATAGTGGTGGGGGATCAATATTGTATTGAATAAATGGCCAAGTGATCCTAAGGCTTGAGCAGTCAGTATGTGTTTACCTGTCTTCATTTGTGCTTGTCTGTATCCTTGTGTGTGTTTGTTTCATTCACTAGAACACTAAATAGGGCCAAATGTGCCACTTACTTGTCTAAAGCCATTTGGATTGACCCTCTTTCTCTACAACTCAGATGATGATAAAAGTATTTTTCAATTAAGGTATCCTACTTTTATTGTGTGTATATTTTACTATTGCATATTAACAGATTGTGGAATAGTATAACATAACATTTATATGCACTGGGAAATCAAGAAATTTGTGTCATAACATATCATGGTGATCTGGAATCAGATCTACAACAATCCCAAATTGTACACTATAAGAAACTAACATGTGAAAACTGCAGTCACTTAACAAACTTAAACACTACCTATCTTTTTATATTAAGGGGACCTAAGATTACATATACTTTAGAAAATTTGTAAATTCTGACTTGAAATGTTAAGCAATAAGAATGCCTAGTATTTTCATATGTTTTAAGGTAAGTAAAATTATATCTTAATTAAAGGGGAAAAACAACACCCAGAGTTAACTAAATTCCACAACAAAATGACTTATAAATGTTATAGTTGAAATGTTCACCTCTGTCTCCAAATTCCCAGCTCTACTTCTTTTTCTACCTGGTTCATGTTTGCCTTTGCCTTCTAAATTTTATTTTTTAGGAAGTGAAAGCATACTGGGAAGTTTTCAACACAGTACAGAGTGTAGAGTATGAGAGTGGCTGATTGCACTGCAGGACACCTGAGTCTTTGGAGAAAAATGTTCATAAAGTTAGTGAGAAGAATTTTCAGTAAATGCATAGGTATTAACAAGGGCATGGTGCAGGAATTCATGACAAAATGTGAGGCTATTTAACATTAAATGCCCTTTTCATGAGATCTCCTAGTTGTCTGCTCTTCTGCTCATGACAGAGGTGTAGATGGCTATACTGCAGTCACCTTCTCCTCCAAGATTTCTTTCTTTTTAATCTGAGTTTGCTCTTATCAATCTGCCTTACTTTTTTCCCCTGTGGTCACAATCTCTATCTCTATGAACTTTCCAACTGCATTTGAATATTCTTAAATATCACTCCTATTAAAAAATAATGCTTCTGGGGCCAGAGAAGTACAGCAGGTAGGGCATTTGACTCACATGACCTGGGTTCCATCATGGTGTCCCATATGGTACCCTGAGCACCATCAGGAGCAGTTCCTGAGAGCAGAGCCAGGAGTAATCTGAGCATTGCAAGGTGTGACCCAAAAAATAAACAAACAAACAAATTATGCTTCCACAAAATGCATTGCTTCCATCTTTTTATCTCCCAGTCTAATTTTTTTGGTTGAAGTGTAACAGAACATCCTACTAGTTGTAGTTGTGCAACATAATTATTACTATTTTGTGCATTGCCTAATAATTTCCATGGAAAATATATCGTCCTTCTAGTCTTAGCAATGTTTCAATTTTGCAATATAGTTTATGGAAATATAGTTTATGGAAACCCATAGATTTCCATAAACTATATTTCCATAAACTTTCCAAAATATTCCAGAATATAGTTTATGGAAACCCATAGATTTCATGCTATAGATTATATTTGATTCTTCTGCAGGGCCATTTTCAGCGACTCCACCTTCATCTGCTCCTTCCGCAGCCCAGCGTGGAGAGCGGCACTCTTGGCCTTCGCTTTTGTTCGAACCTCTGCGATCTCTTCTTTGGCTTTGTCGGGTTTCTCTTCCGCGTGAACTTTCAGGGGCCTGGTATCGCTGCTCCTCTTGCTTAACTTCGGGCTAAGTAATCCTGAGCACACTTTTTCAAGGCTTCTTCGTTTTTCTTGAACCCTTCCAGCACGCCTTTCAAGTTCCCATTTCTCCTAAAGAGATCAGAAAGTGACCTTTCCACGGAGTTAAGGTCAGCCAGGGCCTGCTCCTTCTCCATGGTCAGCTGCTGGAAGCTCTTCTGGGGAGGTCATATTCGGTCCTTTGCTCATCTTCAATCATTTGGGCAATGGTCTTTTTATATTCAGCAGCAATTTTCCTCATCTCCAAGACTTCTTGTCGGGTTTCTTCATATTTTTTTTCTTCCATTCATTTGCTTCAATCTCCTTAGTGATTGTCTCCTCTCTGATCAGGGGTGAGCACAGCTGTCTTATCCGACTCGCTGAGGCAGATCCCGTCCAGAGGACTCTCGCCTCCACAGGCCACAGACACGGGGCCTTTTCGGGGTATCTGGTCCAGGCAAAGCGGGGCCATCCTTTCCAGTCCTCTGGCACGGCTCTTTCTCTGCTCCTTTCACCTCGGGCAGGCTGATTTCTGACCAGATGAAGTGGACGCCAGTTTCTCCTCATCAGTAGCATGGCCATCCCTTATTAGAAATATCTGAAGTCTGGAAGCCTGCACCGCCTTCATCCTGAGAGCACTTCGCCCAGAGCAAGAGCCTGAGTTTCATATTTCTTCACCTTACAGCCACTAGTTATTTTTTTTTTAATTTTTTTATTTTTAAAATTACAAAGATATACAATTAAAAAGTTCATATTTGGGTTTTGGTCAAACAGTGTTGCAGCACCCATCCCGCCACCAGTGCCCATCTCCCACCACCAACGTCCCCGGTTCCCTCCCCTTCCCCAGCCCTGCTCCATGGCAGGTTCTTGATTTCTTTCCATTTCTCTCTCTTTCTCTTTTCCTTCCCCTCCAGACTATGGGTTACAGAACATACATTAAAGGGTTGTCATGTGTATCTTTTTGCCTCTATTTAATACTCAGTTCTAGGTTGGCATTAGTACCCTCAACAATTGTTAGCACACTGTTCCATTTCTGTCTTACCTAGCCTCTGAATCCCACACGTTTGTGATAATTTCCACCTTTGACAGGACCTCCTGATATATGTTTCACTTGACCTTGGATATTGGTATCATAATATGTACCTATATATTTATGTTATGCAGATAAATGCAGTCATTCTGTATCTGTCTCTCTCCTTCTGGCTAATTTTGCTCAACATAATCTTCTCCATGTCCATCCATTTGTAGGCAAATTTTATAACTTCATTTTTCCTAACCGCTGCATAGTATTCCATTGTGTAGATGTACCAAAGCTTTTTATCCAGTCATCGATTTTCGGGCACTCTGGTTGCTTCCAGATTCTGGCTATTGTGAATAATGCTGCTATGAACATAAAAGTAGGGATGGTGTTTCCGCTGCGTATTTTTGGCTTCCCAGAGTAGATTCCCAGGAGTGGTATGGCTGGGTCAAATGGGGAGTTCAATTTCTAGTCTTTGGAGGAAAGTCCATATTGTTTTCCAGAAAGGCTGTATCAGCCGGCATTCCCACCAACAATGGATGAGTGTCCCCTTTTCCCCACACCCACGCCAGCACTTGTTGTTCTTGTTCATTTGAATATGTGCCAGTCTCTGTGGTGTAAAGTGGTATCTCATTGTTGTTTTGATTTGCATCTCTCTGATGATTAGTGATGATGAGCATTTTTTTCATATGTTTTTTTTGCCATTCGAATTTCTTCCCTTGCTGAAGTTTCTGTTCATTTCTTCTCCCCATTTTTTGATGGGGTTGTTTGTTTTCTTCTTGTAAAAGTTCTACCAGTGCCTGATATATCCTGGATATTAACCCCTTATCAGATGGGTATTGGGTGAATATTCTTTCCCATTCTGTGGACTGCTTTTGTATCTTAGTCACTGTTTCTTTTGAGGTGCAGAAGCTTTTTAGTTTCATGTAGTCCCATATGTTTATCTTTTCTTCTAGTTGCTTTGTTAGTGATGTTTCATCTTATTGGCAAGACTTGTAAGGACAGGGAAAGAGAGGAACCCAAATAAACAGAATCAGAAATAAAACGGTGACATCACAACAGAAACCACAGAAATCCAAAAAGATCATCAGAGATTACTTTGAGAGCCTGTATGCCGTGAAACATGAGAATCTAGAAGAAATGGATCAATTCCTGAAGTCCTATAACCTCCCACGGCTGAAACAAGAAGACCTCCAATACCTGAATAAGCCTATCACCATCGAGGAAATAGAAACAGTAATTAAAAGTCTTCCCAGACACAAAAGCCCAGGTCCAGACGGATTCCCTAGTGAATTCTACCAAACCTTTAAGGAGGACCTACTGCCTGTCCTGTTCAAGCTCTTCCAGGAAATAGAGAAACAGAAACACTCCCAAACAGCTTTTACGAGGCACATATCACCCTGATACCCAAAGCAGGGAGAGACAACACAAAGAAAGAAAACTACAGATCAATATCCCTGATGAACACGGATGCTAAGATCTTCAACAAAATACTAGCCAACAGAATCCAAAGACTCATCAAGAAGATTATACATCATGACCAAGTAGGATTCATCCCGGGTATGCAAGGATGGTTCAACATTCGCAAGTCAATCAACATAATACATCATATCAATAAGAGAAAAAATAAAAAACCATATGATCCTATCAATAGACGCAGAGAAAGCATTTGACAAGATCCAGCACCCGTTCATGATTAAAACCCTCCAGAAAATGGGAATTGAAGGGACTTTCCTCAAGATAGTTACAGCCATCTACCAAAAGCCCACAGCGAGCATCATTCTCAATGGGGAAAAGTTGAAAGCCTTCCCCTGAGATCAGGGACAAGACAAAGGTTGCCCACTCTCACCTCTTTTTATTCAATATAGTACTTGAAGTACTTGCCATAGCAATCAGAGAAGAAAAGGACATCAAGGGCATCCAGATAGGCAAGGAAGAAGTCAAGCTATCATTATTTGCAGATGACATGATATTATACCTAGAGAACCCTAAACTCTCTACCAAAAAAACCTAGAAACAATAGACACATATAGTAGATTGGCAGGATACAAAATCAACACGCAAAAGTCGGTGGCTTTCCTATATACAAATAAAGAGAAGAAAAGGGATATTAAGGAAACAATTCCATTCACAATTGTGCCACAGAAAATCAAATACCTAGGAATCAACTTACCCAAGTGTGTAAAGGACCTGTATAAAGAAAACTACAAGACACTGCTCCAAGAGATAAAAGAGGACACAAGGAAATGGAAACATATTCCCTGCTCATGGATGGGGAGAATCAATATTGTCAAAATGGTAATACTCCCTAGAGCTCTGTACAGATTCAATGCAGTCCCTATGAGGGATACCGATGACATTCTTCAAAGAAATTGACCAAACGCTCCTGAATTTTGTATGGAACAATAAACCCCCAAGGATAGCTAAAGCAATCCTCGGGAAAAAGAAGATGGGAGGCATCACCTTTCCCAACTTCAAACTGTACTACAAGGCAGTAGTAATTAAAACAGCATGGTATTGGAATAAAAACAAACCTGTGGACCTATGGAATAGAATTGAGTATCCTGACACCCAACCTCAAACACATGATCATTTAATCTTTGATAAAGGTGCAACAAGTCTAAAATGGAGTAAGGAAAGCCTCTTCAACAAGTGGTGTTGGGAAAACTGGGCAGCGACATGTAAAAAGAATGAATTTGGACCTGTGTCTAACACCATGCACAAAAATCAGATCAAAGTGGATTAAAGATCTCAATATCAGACTTGAATCCATAAAGTACATTGAAGAAAATATAGGAAAAACCCTCCATGACATTGAG